>JASAOC010002083.1:0-137879 GCA_030849835.1 Herpetomonas samuelpessoai | reverse complement strand
CCGTACGGCGCCTCGTACGCAGAAGCAGGAAGCGTCCAGTGCGTGCTCTTGTTATTGTGATCTATAAAATATTGCTTTCCGTCGGGTGTATACGCCATTTGCCAGCCCGGAGGGAGCGCGGGAGCCTGCGTGTAACCGTAATTCTGCTGCATTTCGAGAAAGAAGTGGTGATTGGATGAGTTCTTGAGGGTTCTTGCCGACTAGCAGTGGATCTAGGGTGGATGGGGAAGGCAGCCGTATAGAGAGATAGGTACAGATCATAGAGAATTCTAAGGGTATCTACACATGTAGAAATAGTCCCCACATACTAATGACAGAAGCTTTCCTGTCCGTGCCAGCAACGCACGCACGCACCGCACCGAGCGTTACGTGCCTCTCGACCACCGTCTTCAGCTTCCTCGACCGGTGGAGTCGATGGAGGTAAAGCCTACTACACTCTGGGAATTCGTGGAGGTAGATCATTTCCAAGGTCAAGTTGGCAAACCATAGTACAGGAAAAAAAAAATCGGAAGGGTACATGTACATGAAAAATTATTCAAAAAAAAAAAAAAAAAGTGTTCAGCATCAGTAGGTGTACGACCTAAGCCCTTTGGTGGGCCGTTGGCACTGCATGCGTAGAACAAACGCGTCCATGGCGTTCTCCATCGTCGTGAGGTCTACTACCTGCCCCCTCTTCACGGTGTGTCCGCGGCCCAGTGCATACGGCCTCACCTGTCCAGCGGACGAGTCGAACTGCCGCTTCGCGCTGAGTAAACCGCGTGGTAGAATGGCGGCTGCCTTGTCAACCCGGCCGTCGTCCAACCCCGCGGCATCAGCGTACAGTACACGTGGGTCATCGGCGACCACCTGCTCTGGGAGTGCCAGTTCCTTTCGCCAACCGGTGCGCCGCTGCATGGGGTCGAGGAAGTAGAAGGTATCATCGGTGACGGTGCCCGTGTTGACATAGTAGGCAAGATCTTCAATGCGGCGGTAACGGCGCTCCTCCTTCGCACCTGTTCGTGCCGATGAAAGATTATTGGAGGGTCGGCGCGAGGTCCTACATGCGACCTCCTTCCCCAGGCGTTTGCTTACTGGTGGCAGAGTCGCCGCAGAGAGGCCAGTGCGCTTGCGCTGCCCTGCACCTCGGGCGCCGACGGCGTTACCGCCGTCGCGCACCTCCTCACTGTGGGGCGCCGCGATGAATCCGCCGGTTGCGAGTGCATCAGTACCGAGTGTGTCCAGCATGCGTTGGCTACCTCCGTGTGCATCACCCATGGATGATGGCTGGTGGCGGCGCCCACATCGCACGGCGCTCTCAGTCAGGTAGCTGTGTACGATGCTAGACAGCGGCGCAGCGATGGCGTCAGTGTGATGAAAGAAGGGTTGGCGGAGAACGGGGGCCGTTTCGACGCCGGACGGTGCTGGCGACAACCGAAGGCCGGTAGCGTCCGCGTCCGCGTCCATCGAGAGGGAAGGAAAAGAAAGCCTAAACCGACTTACAAATTGGGATGCAGCTGAGAGAGCGATCAAGTGGAGTAAGAAGACGAATGGACAGTAGTTCAGCGTGCGACGCATTACACGCGTTGGCACTTTTCCTCTGTGGTGACGAGCCGCGCGTGGTCCTTTCTGCTTGACTCCGCCCGCGCGTTGGGACGGCCTTTCCTGCAGAACCAATGAGGTGAATGAGATACGCGTTAAGGTGGCCCAGCCGTCAAACCGCCTTGTGCAGCATGCCATGTCAGGAGTCGAGACAATGAGTCATGAAATCGGCTTCTCTTTTGCATTGTAGAATAGTTTCTTTGACATTGTGATGGTTATGGTGGTTATGGATATGCGGGGAGAGGGAAAATCGGTTTGGGTATTATTGTAAAGGGAGTTTGCAATGAGGTCTCTCTGAAAGTGAGCGTGCGTATAAGTGAAACAGCGGGAGCGGAAGTGGGACAAGTCGCTTACTTACCAGAGGGAGAAACAAAAAAGTGAGACGACGATCGGGGGTTTCCCATCTCACCACCAAGAGTCACGCAACCGAAACAGTGAGAGACAGTTGTGGAAAAGGGTGAGTTAAGGGGTGAAGGGGTGCACCTACCCCTTGCCCGCCGCTGTGCACTGTGCAAGAAGACACGCACAAGTGAAACGGGTAGGGGGAGGGGCGAAGGGAAATAAATACGAGGGGAGATCAAGAAACAGAATAAATGCTTCGAGGAAGTCACGCACATGTGTACACAGACGAAGACTCCAAGGGTCGAAACCGCGACAGCAGACAAGCCGGTTTCAGTTTTGGAGCAAGGTCATGGTGAGCGCCTGAGCAACGTCCTTGGGGGTGGTCTTGAGCGGAAGAGCGAGCGCAGGGGGTAGGTTGTGCTCTAGATACGGCTCCGGTGGGCGGTACTTGGGGGGAGCTTTCAGAGAGGTTAGGGGCACCGTGCTGGTCTGCGGGGGCAGTGCGTTGAAGTGAGGTTTCGCACTGACGCCTAACTTGCTGCTAGTGCCGCTGCTGCCAGCGGCGAACTGGAACTGCCGGCCAACGCCCCCCTGCTGACTGGCAAGACCCAAGACTAGAGGAGAGCCCGTTGACGTCGGCGACGTTGCGTTCGCCACGCCTATCGCGGACTGAGGCGAGGTGACGGTCTTCTGTGCATTGTGCACATTGGGGTTCAGAATAAAACCGACGCCATTCACGTCCAGGTGCCGCTCGTCGGGCAGCTCGTGCAGGTACGGGCACGCCGCACCGCGAAGACAGCCTCCGTTAATAAAGTACTTGCATATTTCCTGCGAGCGGTCGTGTGGAGGTGCAACGGTAGGGATGGCCCCACCTCCTTGCATCGACATCCCGCCAGAGGACATGAACCCGTAGCCATTCGAGCTGGACATGACTTGGCGGCTGTTATTACTGCCAACGCCGCCACCAGATCCACTAGGAAGACTCCACATGAATGGGTGTGGTATGTGATTCGCGCGCGTGCGTGCGTATGTGTATATATAACAGAGGAATTACAGGAGAGATGGCAAAAAAGAAGAAAGAGGGAAAAGAAGTACTCGCGTCACTCCTACCAATTCTACGCTTACAGCTAAAGTTGGATGTAAAGAGGTGTAGGACCCCAGCTCCGGAGGTTGTGATGTGGCGAGGTACGGGATGCTACGCACGTCAAGCTTCGCTGTAGTTGTAGTGCCGAATAAAGCGAAGATCTGAAGAGCGAAAAACAATTATACAGCGCTGACGCACGCAAAAAAAAAAAAAAAAAAACTAACTTTGTCAGGGAAGGGTGAGAGGAGTTTAGCAAGCACGCGTTCGCGGCACCAATGGCAGTAGTGCACGAGAAGTGGTTCGAACAACGTATGCGCACGCGCAAGCACAAGCACGCGTCATGTCTGGAGACTTCATGTGAAGCGTGAAGGCGCGCGGCGCAGTTTCGCGTTCGGTGAAGCGTGTGGGCCACACGTGCCATGCAGGTTTCCTCTGCTGTGTACGCTGTTCGTCGCGACGTCACACTTACGGCGGAAGACACCAGGGACACGTGATCTGGCGAGTGCTACGATTTCCGTGCGCGTCCACGCGGCTCACCACACACCACTGAAGCGGTAACCGCACACTTTTATTCACGAGACCTCCTTCTCCTATATGTATCACGCGAGTCACGATTATTTTTGTTGATTGCAGGAGTTAAAATGTGAGTCAAGTAGCTGAGGTAAAAGAGACATGCGCCGACAGGCGCCAAGGGTTTGACGGGTACCACTGCGAGTACCACACAACTGTAAAGATAAGAGAGAGAGAAAAGCGTCGGGAGCAGGAAGGGGAACGCTGGGTAACCCTAAACACTCCGTTGCTTTGCCTCTGTGCGCTTCACGACATAGCGGCGGATGCCAATAAGAATAGGGAGGAGGGCCACCACAAACAGCCAGACCACGGCGCCGATTCCGCGGCTCTTGCATCGCACGCACGAGCACTCGAAGCCCCACCGACGCTTCATAGCCAACGCCAGCCGTGAGAGCGGCATGGTGTTGCCGGGCATGTAGTTGATGAAAAGCTCCTCACCCTCGCGCACAGGACGCACCGTGCGGGCACTAAGAATGAACTTATCCTTGGCCGAGTTGTAATTGATGGTCAACTCAACGTTGGCATCGCAGCTATGGTTAAAGAACGAGGCCTCAGGAAATAGGCAGATCCCGCGCCGGCCGCGGTATTCGACGTCGAAGCGGTTAAACTCCAGAATCAAGGGAAGCTTCTGCAGGTCGTAGGAGCTGAACTCGCCGCTCATGAGAAAATTCGTGCCATTCTTGAAGGCTCCCTCCTTGCCGGGCGCCCGCACATCCTCGGCAAAGTCGAACACGTCCTTCTCACGTGTAAAGTAGGAGAAGCCGCCTGACATGAGTGTCATGATGCGTGACTGTACGTACGCCTTTTCCTCTGGCGTGCCGCACACCAACTGCGTAAACACCTGCTTCGTGAGGATGAGTACCTGCTCCCGGAGAGGCATGTCAGGGGTGTCAGGAATGTACATGCACCACGAAGGAATGTTCATCACCTCGCGCCCGTAGCCAATTTCCCGATTGGCGAACACACCGCGAGCATACGCGCCACCAAAGCTCGCGTTCATGTCCAACCTCACATCGTCCGTCACAAAACCGCCAGGTGGTGAGCCAATCTGCCCGTTGATGGATGACACACGTGCGAAGCTGCGTCGTGCACCTGTCAATGCGCAGGCCGTATCACCATCGCAGCGGGTGATACATGGGAGGCCGGTTGCTCTCATGGCACGCGCGCTTAGGGTGCGGCGCATCGACCACGATGTTGCTAGAGAAACGGTTCGTCGCATTGTCAGACGGTGCGAAAAAAGAGAACACAACAGAAAGAGAGAGAGAGACAAGCGGCAGAGGCAGGCGAGCAACAACAAAAGGGCTATACGTACTTGACCTCAAGGGAAACCTGATCAAGCGCTGCTGTGCGGACGTGTAGGTCAACCCGAACAGTTCACTAGGATGATGTGGGGAGATTGGGGGGATTCAGAGAGAGGAATAGGAGAAGGATAGAAAGGAATATTACAGGGGACAAACTTTAGTCTTCGCTACGCACAAATGCCGCAGTACCGATCTGTCTCTCTCCCAATCACTGTTTCTACGACCCGCTGTCCTGATGCAGACACACCTCAGAACAACGCACCGGCAGACACCCCAAAAATAGATATATTTTTTCCCAATTTTAATGATGAAACACAACTTTGTTTTCAACCATTTCTTCTGCACAAGCAACCCCGTGCAAGAATCTGGTAAATCTCCAAGCATACAAAAGCGCCGCGTCATCCGTCCACGATTCCCCGTCCGGCTAGAGTGGTTTGAAAATAGCGACGGTGTTGTGCTCCACCAGGCCAATATTCACTGGGCGGTCTGAGGTAACACATCGGAGCCGCTTTGCGTTGGGCCGCAGAGGGCCAGCCACGTAGTCGACCGCCTCATCGTCTTCACTCAGCAGCCGCTTCAGCGAGCGGTGGTGGAGGAGAGCCATCGTTTGCGTGTCGAGAAACACCACCGCACCACTCTCAAGCACAAGCGTCACAACCCACGAGTACAAGAATGTGAGTGTGAGCGTGCGGACCGGAATGTCTTCGGAGAAGTACGACTGCTGTGTGGGATGCAATGAGAGGACGCGCCGAGAGGTCCCACCGGCCCCCTCACCGCGCGCGCGCTTCTGAGCGGGCTGCTCGCTACCGTTGCTTCCCGGCAAACCGACTTGGGCTTTTGCAATGCCGCTCCCAACGCAGATGTTGAAGGAGCTCACACAATTGGTGCCGACGGTCACCGCAAGCACTCCAAGTTGGGCAGTATCATTGCCTTTGCCAAGGGACGCACTGGGAAGGGCGGCCGTTGCAGCAGCCGCACGCACGTGATGCTCTTGCGTGCCTGAGGCCCGCGATTCACCAAGAAAGATGGCTTCCTCGGACACCAGCGTTGGTGAACCGTCTGCACCGATCTCGTACAGTTGCACCGCGCCATCTGACCACACGGCTAAGAGACTCTGGTCGTCCCACCAACCGAAGTACCGAAGGCATGCACCGGCACCACCACAAATGTCGTCATCTTCCTCCGACCCATACCGCCGCACACGAGTGCTCCAGTGTGTCTGCGCCGGCGCCCAGCGGTCCGGCTCCGTCGCAGTGCTGCGGGATAGCGAAAATACAGTGATGCGGTAGGTGTACGTAACCGGCCTGGACACGACTTCCAAACCACCCTCCTTGGATATCTCATACATGAGCAGCGCGAACGCGTGCGTGCCAGATGGACTGAAACGCAGAAGTGTGTCTGTGAGAACCGGTGTCAACCCCTCAGACACGTTCACCACATCCACAGCGTTGGGCAAGTCGAGGATCTTGTCACCAGAACCATTCTGAAGTTTCTTCAATTCTGTTGCAGACGTTGTGTCCAAAACGCACGACCGCACCGCGCCGTCGAGAACCATGCCCATGCTCACCTTCGCCCCGCCGGCCACCAGCCTCGGGCTGCAATCGACGCTCACCTGCCGATGGAGAACAAGTCGGCGCCGTGACGACTCGCGGTGGTTGCCATCCTTCGCGGTGCCCGTCGCCACCTCGTCCACGTGTTTTTCCTCAAAGAGATAAATCTTGGACAGGTTGTTGATGTTCAATAAACAGATGCAATCGTTGCTAAGGCCACACAGCATAAACGTTGTCGCGCTGCCGGCGGTTGGTACCCAGCAACTGTCCGTTACATACACGCGGCTGGAAAACGACGAAGAAGACACACGGCGCTCCACATCCTTCTTGGTGAGTGCAACAAGTGCCGTCTGGGTTTGCTGTTTCCGCTCCTCGTGCGAAGCCGTGGCGAACTCTCCGCTCTGATCAAGCTGTGTCATGAGTTACCGCACGCTCCCGGACTCGGATACGGGGCGTCGCTCTGCTTTGCTGGTTCCACAATAAATGCGGAAACGCCCAAAAGCGGAAAGAATCAAATGGCCTCCTTTGGTGAGTAAATTGGATTTCAAAAAAAAAAAACGGAAGGAAGGAATGCAGAACAAACGAATAATGCGCAGCCTAGACTGAAACAAAAAGGGGAAGAAGCAAAGATACGCCTCTGTTGATGTTGTTGTTGCAGTTGATTAGAGGGAGCAGCGGCACATGTTCACCTCGCCACAAGATTTGCCATGTCTCACCTTGCATCCATGTGGAACGCGCCAAAGGAGCACTTGGTAGACGTGGAGGGCTATCGGCGAAAAGCAACGAGAGAATCTGCTCAGCGATCGAATGTGAAGCCATCACTGGTGTGCGTTCATAACCCTCCAGAGGAACTGCGGTATGACCAACTGCTCATGTAACGGAAGTGGGAAGCAAGCGCTCGGCAGATTCGCTGTCTCTTCGTTGATATGAGAAGGGGCACGCGTTGCATCCTTTTTTTTTTTTTTTTGTGTGTGTGTGTGGGTGGCACTCTTTATTCCGCGAACATCCACGCGGTGACAACAAGTGCAAAGACAACAAAAACAAAACACGTAGACGTGTACCTCGTGAATGGGTCCCAAGCCATGCCAAGACGCATGGCACCTCAATCCTCCTCCTCTTCGGTCGCATCGGGGATGGGCTCGAAGCCGGACGGCGGGCTCTTGGCGCCAGAGGAATTCATCACCTTGAAGCGGTTTCCGGACAGCTTCCTATCGTTACGCTGCGCCTTATTAATATCCTTGTGCATCCTATACGTCGAAGGCAGCGACGTGCCGTGGACCGTCGTGTCGTACAAAAGCTTGCCATACATGGCGTTGTCTTCGTTGGGAATGTCCCTCCGCGCAAAGAGCTCATAATGCGTGTTGTTCGGCAGACGCTTCTTGAGAATGAAATCGGGCAGATTCTGGCCGTAGCCCGGGCGCATTTCCCGCATCGGGTAGCCCGTAAACGTGTTGAACTCGGGTGACATGTGACGCTCGTCCTCCAGTTGCCAGGCCCCAGGAGCCTTCTCCTCAATGTACTCCTGAAAGATACGCGCCCGAGCAAGCCTCAAGTCCCATCGCTGCGCACATGGCACGGGTAGGGAACCTGGAGCGTTGTAGCCGACCTTGTGCACGCCGCGGCTCAGGCGACCCAGACGAAGCATGGATAAGGCTGGCGAGCAAGTATGAACGAACCGACCACACACAAAAAAAAAGTGTTGTAAGCGCGAGGAAGAACCTCAGGAGATTGCCAAAAGACACAAGGCGGTGAGACCAGCGTGGGTGTTCGATCCCAGGCACAGAAAAGCCTGAGGGACTCGTAGCCTACTATTCAACAACTATACTGTGGCAGACAGGGGAAGGTGCGGCGAATGCGGAGAAGAGTACGTTTTCTTGTTTACCACTTCGCTGTCATGGACGTAGCTCTTCCACATCTTTGGCACACATGTATATGTGCGTGTGTGTGAAACCCATGTGTAGTTGTTAGCCACACTCTCTGAGGTACGGGAAGAAGCACACCCTCTGTAGCACATGCACACACCTGCACTGCAGAAGAAAGCGGAGAGCAAGCGCGCAAATGTCTAAAAGGTACCCTCTGACAAGGAACGAGTCCAACGCAGCGGGGAGGTGATGGGCCGGGTGCGTCTCCGGGGAGTCAACAGATGGAAGATCCTCTCTGACCGACACCTGCAGACCACCACATCAGTGACCCTAATCATACGTTTCAGGGGTAAGGGTAACAACCTCACTGGTGCCGACGGACCATAATTCTTGGAGTTTATATCTTATTTTTTGTTTTTGGAACACTTTGCTGCTTGATAACAAAAGGGTAAGATGACGGGCCATCCACAGGGAGGGCAGATACAGCATATAATTGTTGTTCTTGTGGACTGCTTTTCTCATCATTGCCGTCGGCGTCATCATGGCCGCCAATTTCTGGACAAAGAGGAACGAGGGGGGGAGGGCAACGAGAATGGTGCTCCTCCGTCACAAATAAAAATAGGTTGGGTGGGTTTGCTTTCCGGTGGCACCAATCGTGGCACGCTGGGGTGCGTCGAGCTGCACGGAAAAGACAGACGTGAGGCGCGGCTAGATTCACGCCTCAAGGGAGAAACCTCCTTGGAAGGCATTTAGGAAGCACGCCACACAACGCGCGATGCGTAGGAACGCCCTCACGTCTTTGCTTTCCTTCCAGCACGTTGCACCCTCCTTACCGTGAGGGTTTAGTTGGTGGCCGGGGCAGCAGGAATCATCTCAGGCGGCACGTGCACAAACTTCCGGTTCGACTTGTCGCACACCCACGCGACCTCCACCTCGTAAAGACGGTCCTTCTGCGCGTCGTGGACCTCGTGAATAATATTCGCCAGCTTGGGGACGGCCTCCTCACAAGTCAGGTTCGCGAAGTCAAGCTTCTCGAGCTCCGTCTTGGCAATCGTCTTTGCCTTACCAAGGGCCACGCCGTAGTAGCCGGCGACGGTGCCGCTTGGGTCGCAGACGAAGAGCTGCGGACCGTCGTCGGCGTACGAAGCAAGGATCGTAGAGCAACCGAAGGGGCGGTAGTAGTAATGCGTCGTGTAGACATGCATAAACTCGCCTAGGCGGCTCGCCAGCACGGAGCCCAGAATAGGTGTGGAGAACACATCGCGGCTGTTCTCCGCCTCAGACCGCGCACGCTGAATGATCGCGCGTCCGTCAGGTAGCATGCCACAGATGCACACGCCGGCCTGCCTGTCCACGGGGTGGATGCGATTGTTGGAGCCATCCTCCAGCATGCGGCTCGAGTGGATCTTCTCCACGGCCAGCACCACACCATCCTTGCAGCACGCACCCAGAGCCGTGCCGCTGTTGTCCACAGCCTTGCCTGCATACTCCACCTGAAACACGCGACCCTCCGCCGAGAAAACGTCCGAGGACTGATCGTGACCACTGCCAGTACCAGCCATGGTTCCCAAGTGTCTGTGAGGGAGAGGAGAGGTGACGAGTGGAGGAAAATAACAAAAGGTTGTGTGCTAGGTACGCTATAAGCAGGTGGGAGGAGACAAGCACTCGATTACAAAGCGTAAGAACAAAAGTAACGGAAATAATAGTAATAGTGAATAAACGAACAAGATTCAGAAAAAGAAAACACGACTGCTCACTTGATTCTCGCATGATGTTAAAAAGGGATGGAAGTAGAAGATAATGTCGTAGGAGGAAAAGGCACGGGAAGGTTATCTCAGAATGTTGGCGCTCATATTATTATTTTTTGGTTCTTTTGCATTGTGGACACGGACACCAGGACGTACAAGATACCCATGTTTTCCGTTGACGTTTCACTCACTCTGGAACCGTCCGCGACCTCAAGATGGAGTCAGTAGAAGGTAGTGCTCTCGGCAAATTCGGTCGTAGTGGTGGAAGCCAACATGGCATCGATGAGCTGTCCCACTGGAAGGCGTCGAGTATTGTGGATCTTTTCTTTTTTTTTTCAAATATTCGCGTGGGGTCAGAGAGCCACCTTGACTTACAGTTCGTCTTTCCCGCAGGCGCATACTTCTGTGTATGAATGTGAAAGACTTTGACCAAACGAAATTAAGAGAGAGAGAGATAGAAGAGCTAGGTATAACACCTTCTTTCTCATGTGTTCCCTTCAGCCCTCGGTAGATTCATTCTCCCGTATTGCTTCACGAGCGTCGGCGGATGTAGAGCGCGAGCCCTACGACGGCCGTGGCTGCTGTGAGTCCCGCGAGCAGCCCCACTGCCAAATAAAGCGGAGGAGGTGCGCCTGATCCTCGGCGGTTCGCAGCCGCCGCATGAGCGCGTCTGTGTTTGCGCTTCGCTAGTTTCTCCTCCTCCAATCGCTTCTTTATTTCGCGCCGTTTGTCCAGATTCAACTTGACCTCGGATTGTTCCCCCGGGTCGTCCTTGCTGCGCCAGGTGGCGCCGGCCTGTGGTGGTTGCAACAGCTTTTCTTCCCAGTTCCCACCAGAGGAAAAAAGCTTGGATATTTTGTCAGAGAGGACCCCATCCTGCCCGTCCGCGCCGCTGCCACTCAGCGTGTGGGAGTAAATGCAGGTGTCGCCATAGGGGCAGATCCCAAAGAGGTGGAGGACGCAGTAGTGCGTCTTGCGCTGCTGAGCCCGAATGATTTGTTGCAGCCGCTGCTTCAACCGCCCTAGGTCAGCCTCTTTCAGTAGAGACTCGTCCAGTGCATTGCCAGTGGCCTCAAAGTTGCTTTGGTTGTATTGACAGGCGATGTCAATCTCGTCGAGGAGGTCACCCGTGATGAGGGTATCGTCGACCACAACGGTGCGTAGGTATGGGTTCATCCGCGCAAGGGCTGCTAGCGACCGACCGGCCTCGTCCTCCAAGGGTGTGTTTGACAAATCAATAAAGTTGACACGAGACCGCAACAGGGATTCGCACAGAGTGCTGATGGACTCGTCGCTCACGTTGATCCCGCTCAGCGTCAAGGCCTCAATGGAGAGGTTGTATTGAAAGGCCATGGAAAGAGAATAAACCTCCTCATCACCGAAAGCAGAGGAAAAGTCCGCATACACAAGGACAGACCGAATGTGATTGTTGAGGACCTCCTCTAAAAGCGACTGAAAGTCGTCGGTTTCGACATTGGTGTAATTGCTGTTGTGATTTGTGAAATAGCACAGCGCCTTTTCCAGATCCTGCACGCTATAGTCCTCCTTTGAGCCTGTGCAAACCTTCACAATCAATTTCTTTACCTCGTCCGTTTTTTCCACAGATGAGACTGCGTCGGACACATTTCTGTTTGCGCCAAGCACGCGACGCTGTCCTTGGTCCATGACAGGCTTCCCCCCGTGTGACGCTAAATGGTGAAGGTGCGCAATGCTTTTTTTTTTTGTCTCAAGTAGCTCTCCTCTTCCGCTGTGGTCAACTTTTGCCGTCTACCTACCGTTTTGGTTTAAAAACGAAAAACGGAGTCTATCTAGGTGATCTTGTACAATTGCCGTTCTGGACATCAGCATCGCCGTGTGAGCACAGAGGGAAACAGTGAAAAAAGAGAGGGTTGGGCAACGAGTTGATCATGTGTAATTGGTGATGTTTGTCAGATTATTGCAGTTCTAAGTGAAACGGGAATGACCGCCAAGGTGCATCGTTACTGACACGCCTCACCATCAATGTTGGGAGACCACTACTATTCGAGGCAGCCGACGACGCAAGCGACACCCTGCAGGGATGCCTCCGCCTTTTACAGTCGTGCCGGTCGCAGCCGCGAGTAGACGTGGTGCTGGCGGAACACTAACAAAAACGTGTTCCCTGTAACGCACACATACGGTTCGCGCGCGCTCACATTACGTTTCTTCATGTTTATTTTTTGAGGGTGACGTCCCTGCTTACGTCCGTTAACGTTATCAGGGAGGTAGGTGAGAGGAGATAAGAGGTAAGTGAAGGGAAAGAGATGGTGGTATGGTGTATATATGTTTAAAACGGCTAACGTCCGAAGATGTCCGCCGTGAAGCAACGTGACAAAGAAACAAGAATAAATGAGGGAACCACCGCTTTCCTTGTCGCATAGCTACAACCAGCAAGATAACCTCTACTTCTCCTCTTCTTGTTCTTCTTTCTTGGCACACTCACACGAACGCAAGCAGACCCTGTAGCGGGAAGAGGGGAAAGGGGAATCAGAGCTTGATCGGTTGTCGGTGTGAGCAGAGCACCTGTGTCATTACCTTCCGCAAGAACTTTATCAGTCGCTTACCCTGTTACCTCACGTTAGTCTTGTGGGCGGCTGATAGTGATCAGAAGGCTCGCCGCCTGAGGAGTGCGGCGAATGCTTGAGGGAGGCGTGTAGCATCAGCGCAGGTGAGTTACGAGGACACCTCCTCGCGGAGAGCCGCCTCAATGAGATAGCCGGCTACAAAGCTGACACCGCCACTGATGGCGCCGTTAAGGACCATCAACGCCGCGGAGCGAATCATGTCCAGGCCAACGAGGTATCCCTTCACCGCACCCAGCACAATCAATGAGAGCGCCGTGAGACCTGCGGAAATGAGAAAGACCAAATCGGTGCCCTGTCCTTTGCCAGGCAAGTACGCCAGGAGCGGAATAGAGCCAAAGAAGAGAAAAGAAACGAACATAACCAGACCTTGTTTTTTGGGTCCGTTAGCGTCTTCGAGGTCCAGGAGGAGTCCCAGCTCCTCCACCATCATAAAGTCCACGAATAACTTTGGATCCTTGCTGATAATGCCGACAATCGTCGTGGCGTCGTCAAAGGATAGTCCCTTCGCCATGTAAATCTGTACCATCTCGTCCACCTCGAGGTCAAAGGAGTTCTCCACTTCCCACTCCTCGCGACGGCGCTCCGACAAGGCATTCTCGCGCTCCGCCTCGCCAGAGATGTACTCGCCAAACCCCATGGAAAAGCCATCCGCAATGACGTTGGAGAAGCCAAAAATGAGAACGGATGCATACCCGCCGTTGCTACCAGCGGCAGCGGCAATGACGGCAAACGTCGTCATGATGCCGTCCAGACCACCAAAGACCACAGACTTGACGTACTCAGACGCACTGGAATTGTGACCCTCTGCATGCATCGGCTTCATGTGCTCTCGGCGAGACGCCTCAATGTCGCCTTTAAGAAATGCCGCACGCGCAGCGTCGCAGCTCTTGTAGTCTGCCGCACCCGTCATCAGGCTATCAGACTCCATCGCAGAAATGTTTGTCTATCGGACGATAGGAGTTAAGGGAGGGGCGCAGGAGGCGCGTACGAGCGTGAGCAAAGAGAGGACAAAGGAGAGGTCAATCAGATAATCGGCACAGTGGTGTATGTCTCGCGTTGATACGTCTGTCGTCTCGCCGCACGTAAATGCACCTTTGGTTGTCAGTGCGTAAAGGGGGGAAATGACTAGGAACACGGAGAGGATGTGGGAGCAGGGTCGGAGATGAATTCGCACGCTGAGGAAATGAGGCGGAGGGTTCATCCGCCAATCGTAGCACGACGCCCAATTGCAGCATTCGTCAGGCTCTTTTTAATGCTACTGTTTTGTTTTTTCTTTTTTTTTGGGGGGGGGAAGGTCACTTGTCATGTTGGTAAACTTTGCAGTCATCCGACGGCAACACTGGGAGGAGGCAACCGTCAACGCTGTTTCGCAGTGATCCGTGAATCTGACCCGTAAAAACGAGAGAAGGGCAGAGTGGGGAGCAAAGGGTGAGGAGAGCACGGAGGAACATAAACAGGGAGTAACGGCAGGGGATGCAGTTGCAGGTGCTAGACACTCCGCTGAGAGCCCGCCGTGAAAAGCTACGTAGTGGGTACGAGCCTCACTGACAAGCGATACGCAGCTCCTCACCAGCCTTCAGTGCCCTTGTGGCGCACACCACCACGCGACGGGCAGCAAGTGGTGCGGTCTCCACAATGGCCCGGCGCCGGGTGGCCGCAGAGATAAAATCGGAATGAACGCACGTGAAGAGTGCGCAGTTTCCGCCTTGGCTGGGCTCGTCGTTTGCCGTTTCTTTCCCTTCCACAGGTTCTTCGACGATTGATGTCGCCCCGATGGGCCGTATCAGATCAATTACCGGAACCAACGAAGGCAGCAGCGCTACATCGCCCGCAGCCGCCTCGAGGAGCTCCGCCAACTCCGCTGGCGCCGACGGCTCCCCTCCCGCGGGCAGCACGACACTGCGCTGCATGACAGTGCGGTGCGCCAAGAGAAGTTCGTCGTCACTGGGTACCAAAGCAGCAGGGACGCCGCGGCGCCGCGCGTGGTAGGCGACCACGTAGCGCATCAGGCGAACCTCCTCCTCCGTCCGGCGCTCCCATCGCTGAAGGACGTCGGGTGGGTGCGCGCCAACCGCCGGGCTCACCGCCGCATGTTGCGGGAGGAACGGTGAAGGCAGAGGGGGAAAGAGCGACGGCGAGAGCAGCGGGGCAAGGAGCGGTGGGCTGCGGCGCGTCCTCGAGCGCGACGAAAGGCGGGCATAGCTGGACACAAAGGCGGCGATCCACAGGCTCTGCGCCGTCATATCGTCCATCCGGCCTCGACGTGTGAGGAACGCGTGTACTTTGCGGTACGGTGGCATGGCCCTAGGCACGACGTCACCTCGCAGTGTTTCCACGTTCAGTGTGGAGAGGTAAGGAACAGAAACCAAGGGCGCCCCGTAGGCGGCGGGTTCGTCCAATATGATAGACAATGGGAAGCATGGGGATGCTGAGCTGGTGTGGATGGAAAGCCGCTTGCTCGTGACTCCCGCCTGAGCGCAAAAATGCCAAAAGCGCTCCACCGCAACTGGTTCCATGGGTCGGCAGGACAGATCTGAAAGGAGTCCCCACCAACGTCACGGCTGCCGAATCCTGTCGCACCACGGAGGTGTCCCTTCACCAGCTTCGGTTCTCACTATAGTTGTCTTTTTGACCTTCTTTCATGCAAGTTGAAAGTTATCACGACATTCATTGATGTGAAAAGATGAGAGAGGAAGGGGGTGAGGTATTGCACTTGTCAGAGCGCAAAGGAAGTGTAGACTTCGCGAGCATTCATCATGACAAAGGGCGAACGTAAGCGTGTCAGGTAGGCCACATCGTCTTTGATAGGACGAGCGTGCCGTCGCAGCACAGCAGCGTACCCGTTACACGTTTTTTTTTTTTCCAGAGCGAAGTGTGAAGCGACGAGCTTTCTTCGCTTCTCTTCTGCCTTTGTCGGCTTCATGGATCAACGCTTTTCATTTTAATGTGAGAGGGAGGAAGTACAGCTGTGCGGGCCGACACAAAGAAGAGAAACACGACAGATTGCAACATACACAAGAGCACAAGCACCACAGCGACAGCCACCGTTGCGGCAGGATCCAACAGCACCCCTCCTCGGTACAACCAAACGGCAGCGAGATTTCGACGGTGGCCAACGCAACTCGCGCGCAAGTGTCCTTGTCCACTCGTTTTTCTCCGCCAATTTCTGGTGTACTTAGTAATCCGCAGCGGGTAGCACAGCGGCCTCCTCCACACGCGTAATGCCACCGAGTTCAGGCACGCGCCGCCACCGAGGCTTCGGCACCACATGCATCGTCGTCGGGTGCTGCCAGAAGTTAGGATAGTTGTTCGCACTCGTGTAGCGCTTGGGGTTGAAGTAGGCGTCAGCATCTGGGGTCCTATAAGAAAAGCGTGCCTCCATCTGCTCCGGGGTAAGCTCCTTCGCAGCCCTGTCTAGGATGGCAGCGTTGATGGCTCGCTGTTGCTTAATGCGCTGGATCCAGATGGAGCGGGTCCGGATCGACTCCATCACCTCGCGTGAGTGGTAGTTCTCCCGTTTATTGGGCACCATTTTGAACAATCCGTTGACCATGGCGCATCCGGGAAACTTGTTGTCGAACACCTTATCGCGAACAAGGAAGTGGCGCAGCACTTCTTTATGGGCTTTGTGTAGCTCAATAAGTTCCAGTGAGCCGGGGTAGTACGTCGGCAGCTTATTCATGCGAGTCCCCGCTACCGCAGAGCGGAACGAACCGCGGCCTAACGCTCCAGATGACATGATTGTCACACAAAGGTAAGTGTACACCTACAACGTATCCGTGAAATCGCTAAGTTGATGTCAACGCGACGCTATGTGTTTGTGTGCGTCTACGTGGGGGAAGGGAGTAGATCGCTTTCTCTTGCTTTATGTACCTACGCAAGCTCGAGATTCTGAAAGTGTTGAGCATCCGAATTCAATACAGGAAAGGTGAGGAAGTGATGAGAAAGTCGCGCCATGTTAAAGATACAGAATATTGTACCCACTGTACGCAGGACCGTTGTGACGCCTCACCACGGAGTTGTTCTCGTGTGTCGAGGAACTACGACTCCTTGGTCGCCTCAGACAGTCTTCACTACCGTCCCTTAGGAGAACTTCGATCCCTCGATTCGTCTCACAAATCAGTTGGCTAACGACGGCGTCTTGTGCTCATGAAAGCAATTGGTGTCGTGTGACTCTCCTTCCCTCGCTGTTGTTAGCGGTGTTCGCATTCTTGAGAGTAAGAATTATTCTACCAGGGCACAGGTCGCCAAAACCCACACACGCGTTTTCAACAGGTGACCGGGCTGTACGAACGGCCGACGTCCCTGTGAAAACGTGCGCGAGCGGCAGTGCTGCGAAGCGATGAGTCAAGTGAGGAATGAGAAAAAAAGATAAACACAATTCAACGAAAAAGAAAAGGAAGAAGGGGCGACAAAGAAAAAACGAAGGACATAGAACGCACAAATGTTGATTGTTGTTGTTATTTTTTTTGATTGAACAATGCGATATGGACGTCGCAGCATGGCGTAGTGTAGGGGTACAGCCACGTGCGCCGCCCAACCTCGAGAAAGTAGCTTCAAGACGAGGAAAGAATAAACCCGATGAACCAGAAGGAAGAAAAACAAAAAAAAATGTCAGCACAACGTCCCTGTCAAACAAATTCTGTAGCATCCGCTGCTTGTAAGGCGCGCGATGGGGTTCAAGAGCATCCACGGCTGCACACTCATGATTTGGTGGTGAGGAGGAGAGCTCAGAAGGGAGAACAAAAACTTGGTAAAACTACCACACAGAAAGAAGGGGGAAAAGCCGCGATGAATCTTTAAGAACAAGTGGCTTCCAGTGGTAGAGAGAGAAGCAAAAAAGAAATAGAAAAAAAGAAAAAAAGAAGGGCGACATTCAATGAGGGAACTAAAGGTAAGTGGAAAACGAAAGAACCGAGTTAGGCAAACCGAAACCTAGCCAGTTCGCCACAGACATCAGAAAATCAGACAATAAGAGCCCAAGCAGCAGTCTTCATATCAGATAGAAGAGATGGGTGAGGAGGGGGGGGAGGAGAGTGAAAAAAAGAAACATAAATATTTGAGTACAGTTGCGAACTAAACGATGGAGAAAACGCTACGGCGAAGCGAAGCACAGATAATAATAAAACGCGAGGGGCTCACTTTCCCAACGCACTACCCATGATTGGTTCTGCCTAATTGTATGAAAATTTGACGTGCTTCCGTCATTGCTGCATCATCTATTAGATATAGATGACGGCCTGGACTACTTCCGAAAGACCAGACCAGCGATAATAAAGACAAGAGCAGCCAGGAGCATGTACGTCACCCAATTGCCCATGGTGGTGTCGTCAGACAGGGTTAGCTCACGGTGGTTAAGTGGGAGTTGCTGGCGCAATGGGGTCCTGGACGAGCGACGACTGGTCGAATGGCTCTCATCCACGTAGAAAGGGGCAGTAAAATCGATATGGCGTCTTCTCCGACGGCGACGGCGACGACCCGTGACGCTATCAATGTCTCCGCTGCCATAGCTGGAGCCCTCGCTCTCACCACCACCACGAGAGATAGAACGCCTGGCCTGCTCCTCTGCCTGACGTCGTGCCTTCGCCGCAGCCTCCTCCCGCCGGCGCTCTTCCGAACGCTTCAGTTGCTCGGCGATTGCCCTTTCGCGTGCCTCCTCTTCGGCCTTGCGACGGGCATCGTTTTCAGCCTTACGGCGAGCCTTTTCCTCAGCCTTGCGACGGGCCGCCTCCTCCTCGGCCTTACGGCGGGCCTCCTCCTCCTCGGCCTTGCGGCGGGCTTCTTCCTCCTCGGCCTTGCGGCGGGCTTCTTCCTCCTCGGCCTTGCGACGAGCCTCTTCTTCGGCCTTGCGGCGGGCTTCTTCCTCCTCGGCCTTACGGCGGGCCTCCTCCTCCTCGGCCTTGCGGCGGGCTTCTTCCTCCTCGGCCTTGCGGCGGGCTTCTTCCTCCTCGGCCTTGCGACGAGCCTGCTCTTCTTCGGCCTTGCGGCGGGCTTCTTCCTCCTCGGCCTTACGGCGGGCCTCCTCTTCCTCGGCCTTGCGGCGGGCTTCTTCCTCCTCGGCCTTACGGCGGGCCTCCTCTTCCTCGGCCTTACGGCGGGCTTCTTCCTCCTCGGCCTTGCGACGAGCCTGCTCTTCTTCGGCCTTACGGCGAGCCTCTTCTTCTTCAGCCTTGCGGCGGGCTTCTTCCTCCTCGGCCTTGCGACGAGCCTCTTCTTCGGCCTTGCGGCGGGCTTCTTCCTCCTCGGCCTTGCGGCGGGCTTCTTCCTCCTCGGCCTTGCGACGAGCCTGCTCTTCTTCGGCCTTGCGGCGGGCTTCTTCCTCCTCGGCCTTACGGCGGGCCTCCTCTTCCTCGGCCTTACGGCGGGCCTCCTCTTCCTCGGCCTTGCGGCGGGCTTCTTCCTCCTCGGCCTTGCGACGAGCCTGCTCTTCTTCGGCCTTGCGGCGAGCCTCTTCCTCTTCAGCCTTGCGACGAGCCTCTTCTTCGGCCTTGCGACGGGCCTCTTCCTCTTCAGCCTTGCGACGAGCCTCTTCTTCGGCCTTGCGGCGGGCTTCTTCCTCCTCGGCCTTGCGACGAGCCTCTTCTTCGGCCTTGCGACGGGCTTCTTCCTCTTCGGCCTTACGGCGGGCCTCCTCTTCCTCGGCCTTACGGCGGGCTTCTTCCTCCTCGGCCTTGCGACGAGCCTCTTCTTCGGCCTTGCGGCGGGCTTCTTCCTCCTCGGCCTTACGGCGGGCCTCCTCTTCCTCGGCCTTACGGCGGGCCTCCTCTTCCTCGGCCTTGCGGCGGGCTTCTTCCTCCTCGGCCTTGCGGCGGGCTTCTTCCTCCTCGGCCTTGCGGCGGGCTTCTTCCTCCTCGGCCTTACGGCGAGCCTCCTCTTCCTCGGCCTTACGGCGGGCCTCCTCTTCCTCGGCCTTGCGGCGGGCTTCTTCCTCCTCGGCCTTACGGCGAGCCTCTTCCTCTTCAGCCTTGCGACGAGCCTCTTCTTCGGCCTTGCGACGGGCCTCTTCCTCTTCAGCCTTGCGACGAGCCTCTTCTTCGGCCTTGCGGCGGGCCTCTTCCTCTTCAGCCTTGCGGCGAGCCTCGTCTTTCGCACGACGGCGAGCTTCTTCCTCCTCTTGGCGCTGGCGCATGTCATCTAGTTTCTTTTGACACTGTGACACAATGCGCGTACGATCTTCAGACTCCCTTTCTGCAATCGTTTGTCTTTGCTTTTCCTCCGACTGGGGATGAGCTTCGATGGCGCTCTCAAGTGCCATGAGCTTCTCTCTTCGAATGCGTTCCAGGACCGACTCCGCCTTTGAGTCTAGAGACTCCAGACTGGAGCGGCGAGAAGTATCATAATCTTTTTTAGGGCTGGGGACGTATCCCGGCATACCAAGGAGTCGCTCGAGGCGCTCGCTCAGGGCCTGACCACGAGCCAACAGCTCCTCATCGCTCGGAGCAGTCTTCTGTGAAGTAGGGGAGTCCTCGCTGCTCATGTCGCAAGGCAGCCTATTTTAGAAGTTCTACAGTGATTGACGTAGGAAGGATCCCTGGTCAAGAGTGGAATAATCGGCCCAACAGAAACAAACAAAAAACAATTGGCAAACAACTTGCAACAACAAGAAATCTCAAAACTTGTTCAAGTCTTCAGGTGTGGGGTGCGTTTCTTCTGCAATGACCCGGACGGTCAGTAAGCTGAACGAGGAATTTCCTTTTCATTCGTTGACCCAAGAATAAAATCCAGGAGCAGAAAGAGAATTTCCGGTTTGGGAAGAAAACGTTTGAGCATTCTGCAGCCAAACGCAACTCACGGTCCCCAGCGCGTGTAGACGGTGCCGGGAATGATGCGGATTCTAGCTTAACCGTGCGTCAACCGCACGCTCGTCCTCGTGGACACCTCTTGGTGTGAACATGGTGTAAAGCATGCGCACTTGACGGGACTGCATCTCCTCACAACGAAGGAGGGTAGACGCTAGCAGAGCACTGCTGCCCGCTTCCTTTCCTCTTCAAACACATGTCCTCACTAACGAAACTCTTGTATTATTTTAAGTGGTTGTGATGGTCTGACCATTGGTCGTCTGTTGATAACCTCTGTATACAAAGTTTTTATTTTATTTTCTCTATGTATCCTTTATGGGTGTGACGCCAACGAAGCAGCGCAGCGGGAAATATCTATAACCACAACGAGCCAGAGCGGTTTGACTGATGCTCGAAAAGAGCAACGCTGTGCAGATCTTTGCGGAGCATTTCAGGAGTGCGACTGGCGAATGTACCCTACACTGAGTTTGCAGGCAGAAAACATTACCGCGTGTGTGTGTGTGTGTGTGTGTGTGTGTCACAGAGGAAGTGCGCACAAGGGAAAACAATAACAGCAGTACGGCCAGTCATCGAGTCCTTACTTTTTCACAGCCTTCTTGTGGCCCGTGTTCGCCTTGCGGAGAGTACCAGAAAGCTGGGCGCCCTTCTCCTCCTCCCTGGGCCGCTTGGAGCCGGAGCCTTCAACTTTTTTCAGCGCGGGCCTCGTGATGGTGAAGAACTGATCCAGACGACCCTGGGTCTTTTTGGTCAGCGCGGCACGAAGCCTTGCCACGCCCTTCACCACTCGGTCCCGGTTGAACAGCTTTTCCTCAACGAGAAATTTGATGAGGCCCTCCTCATCAGGCTCCGTGAATTGGATGTCAACCTGCTCGCCAGGGATAACATCAGGATGCACGAAAAGCTCACGGGCCTCCTTGTAGAGAAAACCGTCAGGCACCTGGTGCTTTGTCTTATCAATATTCTCGAGGATGCCTTCGATGTTGTGGTGCTTTTGAATAGCCTCCCACGCCTTGTGCGGACCGATGCCGGGGATTTTCGGGACGTAATCGCAGCCAAGTAAGATGCAAATGTCGATAAATTGGTCCATGGTGAGCCCCGTCTGCTGGAGAACGTCGTCAAGGTGAATCTCCGCGATGGGGCGTTTCTTTGCTTCGCTAAAGTTCAGGTGCCGCACCATAACCTTGGAGCCAAAGGTGAGGGCATCCATGTCCTCCGTCCCCACACCCCACGCCTTGCCCTTCTTCACCAGCTCCGCGCATTGCGCCTCCGCCTCAGACGGCGCCTGCACCACCGGGATGCCCATCAGCTGGAGCAGCCTCTTGCACTCCTCGGTCTGTTCCTTCGAGACACGCACCGTCCGTTTGCTCATTTTTTCCATCCTCTCGTCGTCACCTTCCTCCTTGGCCTTCTCCAATTCCTTCTCGGCCTCGCTTGCCTTTTGCTTGCGGCTCTCCAGCTCACCCGTCTTGAGGGTGGGTGGCTTCCCGTCGAACACGTAAATGGGCTTGATGCCCTCGTCCACCATGCGTAGCGTGCGTGCAAAGAGGCCGTTCAAGTGGGACGTCACCTCCCCCGCCTCATTCGTCAGCTCGACGCCCTGCCCATCCTGGAACCCCTTCATGGCGATGATGAATTGATAAATGCTCATGGAGGCGTCAATGGCGATCCGGCGACCAAAGTAGTTCTTAAGTTCTTGCTCCCGGATAGCGCCGGGGGACTTCTCGTAGAGAAGCTTTGACAATCCCAAAATACCCATGATACGGAGTGTCTTACAATGCACTTGGTGCCTGTCAGTGTAGAATAATAATAAAAAGAGGTTTTGCTGGTGTTGTGGGACAGTACTAGGAAGCCAATCTGCCAAGGGGGAAAAAAAAGATTGCGGGAACAAGTGGTACGTTCGAGGTAAGGATCCGTGAAATGAGAGATACGATGTTTTTTTCCGAAACAGCTATTGCTTGAGAACAGTTTACAGCAAAAGAGAAAGCAATGGCAGAGGAAGAGAGGGAGAAGGTAAGAGAGTTATCTTCACCAAGGAACACTAGTGACGGATGCGTCGTTGTCTAGCAACATCGTTGCCACGAGGTTGTCACAATGTGGGGGTACCTTCCTTTCGAGAGGTCTACTATGGACCTCTTTCTGCAAGGTACTGCTCTATCGTCCATCTTGTTCACTTCGGTGCTGCTGTGGGTTCATCGCTCTCTGCAGTGGGGGGAACACAGAGCTACAAGTTTACCTTCATCTTTCCACTACTCTTGCAAAAGCATGGGTCAGCCAGAGCGTCCCAGCACCAATGCGATGGCACACAAAAGAACAGCCGCTGCGACAAAAATGACAGCGTTGGGTAATCCGCCCGTCTTCTCAGTGGGGTTGCATGCCACAGGACTAGCTCCAGGAGAGCCATCCGCGGGTTTCGGTGACGCCCCTGGAGTGCCTTCCACGCTGACGTGAAGTAGTTGGCTGGGCTGCACCCGCTCACCTGTGGCATCTTCGATGGTGTTTCTCACTGTTGACCACTCCTTCCGCGTCAGGGGTGCGGAAGCAGCGCCAGATGAAGCGGAAGCACGGCGCGCCACGCGGCATGCGTATACAAGTGAACTCGGCCGCGTGGAACGCACCTGCACGACGGACATACTGTGCGTTGGCTCCACGACGCTGTTTTCCTGTAAGACGGCGATTGCGGAGGAAACCTGCTGACCCGACAGAGACTCAGAGCACAGCGTCAGCGGGAACTGAGCCCACGCGGGTGCGGCGCCAAGCTGGACAAGCTCGCATGAATCCCAGTCCCTCGCTCCGTCAGGAAGGGGCATTCGTTTTCGGCTGGCAGGATCGAGTGGGACGGGTGATGTGGCGTTGCCACCTTTGCCCTTTCGCAAAAGCAAGGGGTGTCGTGAGGGTGGAACAGACACCGTACACTTGGCATTCCACACAATATCCACGTCATGTATGTCAACCGTGGCCTTTACGGATGGGCTAGAGGTCAGCGTTGCCACCAGTGAGGTCGGTGTCTTGCTCACAAAGACGCTCTCCTCTGTCAGTCCAGCGCTGCTCGCCGTGAGGCAGGCGCCCAGCCGCTGTTTATCACCGGTCTCAAGTGAGCCTGCAACGCCAAAGCCAATGACGCGAGCACCGGCTGGGAGTACGCTTTCGAGGCAGTCGCGCTGCTCCTCGGCAACCTCTGTGTCCTCGCACGGAAACGTCTCCAACAGCAAAAAGGAGGCGCTCTCATCGGTGGTGCTTCGTTGCCCGACCAGGAAGTGAATGGACCCATCAGCCCATGTGTCGAACAAGCACGTGGTAGCCGCAACACAACGAAAAGATCCGGTGGTGGCCATGAACTAGTGACAGCTCGTGGCGTCGAAAGCGAGAAATAATAAACGTACCCTACGGGATGCGAAAGAGAAGAAAGGATGAGAACGAATAACTGGTATTGCTGTCTCCCGTATCTTCCAGAAGAAAGAAAGTAGTCCAGAGTACAATTTGTCGCCGTTTCCTACGGAGACTAACGAGCCGAGTCTCTCCAATGAAGGAAAATCTTTGGTTAATGTTGATCAGGAACGAGGTAAGGAGTTGAGGGGAGAGAAGTAGAAATTAGGGGATTGTCGGCTCCACCTGCTAGACTGCACATCGGTACGGCAGCCATTCAGAGCTGTCCTGTCCGCAACGAGTGCCCCTAACGTTCACTCTAAATGGGCATCCGATAGTGTAAGCTCTGTCTCTGAGCACAAGCACACATCACGGTGCCCACCACCACCCCCACCACCACCACCTCAACTGGATATATTCAGTGGAAAGATGGGCGATCAACACAGATGCAGACCCCATGACTGCTTGCACCCTTAACCTCTACGATAGAAGGAGCTCTCCCTCTGATGCTGTAGTTGCTGGTGGCATCGGTGATGTATTCGCTTGCCGGGTTTGCTTGGTGGAGTCTCGTAATTTTCGCTGAAAAATTGCGGAATAAAGAGGAGTGGGAAAACTCCGAAAGCGTTGCACGCTTCGATTTCCTCTCGGTTGAGCTGCTTCTCTGTACTAAGCTGAGAACGCAGGTCACTTGGGAACGTGGAGAGAGAGAGAGAGAGAGAGAAAGAAATGGGCAAGAAGAGGACATCAAGTCAATGATCACGGTGAATAAACTCGTAAAAGCGTGAGATAACAGAATTCCAGGCGAAAGGCTGGGAAAGAAGATTGCTGTGACATCTAAAGGGAAGGAGGAAAATAAGTCTCGGGAAAAGCGAATGGGTGAAGATCTGGGACTAAACGAGAGAACGAAGAAAAGAGAAGAAGAAGAAGAAGGAGTGCACAAGAGAACAAAAAAAAACTTGAAGAAACGCATCCTGTGAGCAGAATTCTGACAGCCATGCTCCTTTCACGGTGAGGATACGTGAGAGAGACAGAGTGAGCAAGGGACCGTGTTGAATCGAGCACGCAAACGTGAAAGGTAAATATAGTAAACGGAAAAGAAAGCAAAGGAGCACAAATAGGTAAAAACGTTGTTGGAGAAGGAAAATGCGTGAATGGAAAGAGCGCTCGAACAGTCTGTGACGAACTGGGCACAGCAACGCAGAACGGCCACTAGAAAGCCCTACGCCTCTGCAATGGCTGACGTGGGAAATGAACTGCTCTTAACAAATTGTCGCTCCAGTTCATGTCGCTGTTGACGCATCCTGTTTTGGCTTTGGTTCTCGGGAGCTCCATTCAGAATTTCTATGCACACAGAGGAGCGGACGAAAGGATTTAGAGTGGGAAAAGCAACGAGAAACCACTGCAGCCAGTGATGCTACTGTGCTGTTATTGAAGGGTCCAAGTGAAAGCAAGAGAGAGTGGGAGGTCATACAAAAGGAGAAGAGGAAAGAAAACAAAATTAGGAAGGGGTCTTGAGCGCTCAGCCACAAGAGCGTCTGACCGGTGGGGAGCGGGAAGCAACGCGCCGCCTGTTTGTCGGTGTGCGTACGTGCAGTCGCTGCTCAGCTGTACCTGTGCACCTGTACAACGAAAGCACGCGAAAAGAGCGAAAAAAAAAGAGTTAAACATGCAAAGTAACACAAGAAGGAAACGTTCTCGGTGGAAAACAAAAACCAGTTGGTGACAAGACGAACACGAAACGAGAAAGGATAAATGATAAGGATTCAGCGCAGAAACGACGAAGGGAACCCAAGAAAACTGCGTAAGAGCAAAAAGGGAGGAAAGCATAGACGGGCGCAAGGGCTACATAGCTGAGGAAGGTTCGAGAGACAACCAATGTGAAAAAAAGGGGGAAAAAACTTCAACAGGTGAGGAACAAATCAAGGGAAGCTACAAGACACTGACACAGAGGAGCGAAAAAAAAAAAAAGGTGAAGGAAGAAAATGGGGAACATCAGAGTACCGAAATCTAGAAAGACAGCAAGAGAAGCTCGCAAAAGTCGTTCGCCCATTTCTGCGTGGCCGCCCCAAATCCCTACATGCCACAAGGAAAGGGACAACTGCGGGTGCGGCGTCTCGGTCAACGGCGCGAACGTTTCACTTCTTGTCTGTCTTTTGAGGCAGCCTAGGGAGGACTGTAGCGGTTCCTTTTGGCTGTGGTTTTTGGCCTCCCGTGTGCGACACGCTGCTGCGGTGAGAGGTGGCGGGTAATTCCAAAAGCAGGTCAGGGTGCTCGTGGATCTCGCCGGCCTCCTCCTCAGGAATGGCGGAAATGCTGAGCTCCCTACTTGCAGAGATCCGCTTCCGACGCCGTTTCGCGGAAGGGGGCGCCTTGGTGTCCGGTTTCTGTGGTTTAGGCTCGTTTGCAGCAGATTTGGTGCTGGCAGCAGCCGGCGGAGCCGTTGTCTGACGACTAATAGGGCGAGAAAAGCCTCTCCCGGCGTCGTTGGAGCCTGCGGGTGTCGCATTGCCAAGGTACGCGTTGTCGGCTGGGTTCTCGTAGATTTCACCAGCAACGTCGTCCTCGATCACAGAGAAGCTCACCTCGCACTTGCGGGAATTCTTATTGCGTCGATTTTTCTTCTTTTTGTCTCCCGTACCCGCGCCCCCTTCGTCGTCCTTGATTTCGTCTGCCTGCTCTAAATCAGGAGCGCTCATCTCTAGTTCACGTTTGGACTTCCGTGGCACAGGCCGCCGCCGGAGCACCGCTTTTTTGCCGTTACCGCCTGCCGCCTCCGCAGCGTTGCCGTTCACAGACGAGACGGGTCGGCTAAGGGAGGACACGGGTCGGCTGAGAGAGGACACAGGTCGGCTGAGAGACGATGGTGGCCGGCTAAGGGGTTGAGCCGCTACCTGGTCGTCACGAATTTCCTTCGCCTCATCAAGGTTGACATCAGAAAAGCTGCAAGAGCGATTGTTTTGCGACCTTGCCATGCGCTTTCGGCGGGGCACTGCGGCTGCCTTGGCGCCCTTCGTGTCGGGCTCCAGCTTCGACGGGGCGTCCTCCTTGATTTCACCACCTGGTTCATCAGGGATACTCGCGAACGAGACGCTCTGCCCCAGGTGTGACCGCCGGATCCCCTTCGGCCGCTCCCGGTTCTTCTTATTCTGGCCAGCTTGCGAAGACCGTGTGCCCGCTTTGGAGGCGGCCGCTTCTCCCTCAGAGGCCGTCTGAGGCTTTTCAATTTGCGGCTCCACCACGTCATCCACAACCTCGCTGGCATCAAGGGCGGGAATGTCGGTGAACGACACGCTACGCCCTGCGTTGTTCTTTTTCTTCTTTGCGAGTGCCTTTCTAACCCGGTTGGGTTCCTCTGTCATGGTGCTCTCCTTGACAACGTGCTTGTTTGTCTTTTGAGCAGACATGGCTTTGGTATTGGGCTTGAACAGCTCGCTCATGGAGGCGTTCATCTGGCCCTCCCGCACGGACGCACCGAGTGAGTTTGCGGACAGGAGCAGGCTGTCCTTCATCTTCTTTTTCTTACCAGAAGCAGCAGCTGCCTCCTTGGTCTTCCCAGCCTCCACGGGTCGCACCTCGATCAGCCCGCTTGAGGCGAGGGCGTTCCCTTTCACTGTCTTCTTGGTCGGCTGCGCGGATTGGGCATTCTCCAGCCCGCGCTTTGCGCCATCGTTAACGGGTGAAGCAGCTGCATCTCCAGAGTCGGGATCGCCGGTGCTGCTGCGCCGCCCGTTTTTCATAATTCCCCCACGAGGGACGTCGGAGGCGCCGTTCCAGGCATCCTTGGGTCCGATCGCTCCCCCGGTCGCCTTCTCGCCAAATTGTCCTTTGAGCAAGACGCTCTTGGCAGGAGCAGATTTCAGGGCGTTGTTCTTGACCTTTTCCGCCTTCACCACCATCGCTTTCTCCGTAGGTAATTCCATCACGGCCTCCTTTATCTTGGCCTGCAGCTGCGATTGCTTCTGTGCCTTCATCGCTGGCGTTGCCACGGTCTTCTTCAACGTCGCCATTGCCTCAAGGTACTCGTAGAGCTTCTTCAGCGGTTCTAGCTCTGCTTGGAACATGTCGTCGTCCCAGTTGACCACCTGGAATGCCTCCAGCGGAATATCCTCTGGTTTCGTTGTTGGATCCCGGACGCGACGGACGAGATTGAGGATCACGTCCGCGTTGAGTGGGGCCTCGTCATCATCAGAGCCAGCAGGTACCGACCGGGGTTCTTGAGACTCCTTGTTCTCGAGGAGACCTTTTGAGGGCATCGGGCCTACCGACCTTGCGCGCTTCCGTTGCTCAATGGTAACTGGTAATGCCCGAGAAGATATAGAGGAATCGTCCACGGACATTACAGACACCACGTTTTCTGCAGCGGAGCTACGCCGCACCCCACCGCAAAAACGCTTTGCATCGTTCGCGTGGTAGTACACTGGTAAAGGAGACTCCAACACGCTCAATTCGGAGTCGGAATCCGAAACGATCGCCTCTGGGGACATGACGCGCATCGAATACGTGCTGGAGGCGATACCACCGATTGCCCTGGTGGGGCCTCCTCTGATAAGAGTGAATGCAAGAGGCTGAAACTGCTCGCTGTTAAACTGCGCAGAATCCATGCTGTCATCCGAGCTGGCGTAGCCGTCGCTGTCGTCATCCTCGTCATACTTTGGATTGGTTAATGGATACCGTTGGGGTGGAGGATGGGGTTGACGCGTTGCCGTCACTGTGGCCACGGGCTTCTTTGTCACCTTGACAGGCGATACCTTGTTGACACCGGCACCTACATCACGGTTCGTCAGAGGGGCAACACGATGGGTTGGTGCGGCCGCCGCTGCTGCTACGCCCGAGGACCGGCGGGGAGCCGTAGGGCGAGCAGCAGCGGTGGTTTTCTGGGTTGCCCGTGGGACTGCACGAGTTTGCATACTAGTGTGTAGCACAACGGATAGGTCAGGTTTTCAAAGAATTCTAAAGGTCACTTGGGTACCAAGCGAATGGGATGGCAGCAAGGGAGAGCAGCCACTGCGTGTTTTTTGATACCTGTGCTTGACTTTTCACCAGTTGTTGAGCACCGCGCAAGATGCCAAGCCTGCAGCAAGATAAACGGCGTCCTCACAGATACGTACGTATACGCTGTCCCAACGGACGCCCCAAGAGAAAAAGAAAAAATGCACGACGAAAGCGCCTACACCTCCAAGGGGCTGTTCCGTTAATGGTTTTAAAGCGGCTGATACTTCGAAAGCTACCTTTCGATGCCAATCAACGCGCAACACAGCACTCGACGGTACGTGTCTATAGGCGTGTAGTGCAAAACAAGGGGGAAAAAGGGTAACGAGGCGTTTTAACGAAAAAAAACAAAAGTTAGCTGTGTTCGGACGAAAGAAGAAATGCTTTCAGGGAGAGTGGTTTCCTTTGTGAGAAAGTGGTGGAGGAAAACGAGTTATGCTACCTAGTTGACAACGAGGAAATGGGTGACACGTTTCAAGAGACGTTCTCAGAGGTGGCTTACTGTGCTGTACCGCCAAGAGCATGCTTCATCGAGAAAAGAACTTTCTCTGCTTTCTGGCTGAAGAAGGCTCCGTCACGTGTCTCACGAGCCTCCCGAGTAGCCTTTTCGACATTCTCTTCTTTTCTGTGTATTGGAAGTTGAAACGATTGAGCAGCAAGTAAGTCCAGTAGAGGAAAATGCGACGACATGAGTCAGCTCGTGGCACGTAACCCGCACACTGTGCAAGGTACACGTTATACCTTCCTTGAACAAGAAATGACACCGTCGGCTGGTTGGGAATGGTGTCCCAGAATGCGGTGATGAAGATGGTCACAGGTCGTAGACACGCTAAAGACGCCCATTCCGTCTGGTGAGGTGTACGCAACTGTCATCTGTGTAGCGAGTTTCACTTACGCTACTGTGAAATCTCATCGTCGGAGAAGTGAATTTCAGGTAGGAAGCTAATTATCCGTTGGTTGGAGCCAACAACGGTTTTCTCACTGTAAACCGTAATTGACGTACGGTAACACAACACGGCAATCTAGTGAAGACATCATGTTCCGCTTTCGGCAAGGCTAAGAGAGCGTACTGCGTTTGCGCCATCATTGCTCCCTCACCAGATGCAATCTGTAAAAAAACGTGAACCTTCAGTTGTAAGACAGATAGAGAGGCCTACTCCTCTCTCCCGTCACGAACGCATTTACGAAAGAGACTGTGGGGATGCCGCAACACGAAACGACGCTATAACTTGTGATGAACGCTTTTCGTGAATGATACAGCTTTTAGTTAAACAGGAGGCAGGGAAGAGGTGAAAACAAAGAGGGAGTCGTGAGGAGACCGTACTCATCGTGAGCAAAACGGGGATATGTTAGAGCTGCCTACAGGCCGAAAATCAGTCATTCTGTGTGCACACATCTCGGTGAGCTTCAAGGCAACACGTTACACCAGTGATACGACGATGGTAGAGTGCACCACATACGCGAGCACCACCGTCGTTGACAGTCGACGTTGCATGAGCACCGCGCGAATGAGCCCAGGTGTCACGGTCATTCGTCATTCCACAAAGTGCAAGCAAGACCCACTGGCCTTGGAGACGCGCCGAGAGACAAACGCCAATTCGCCCTCTTATTTTCCTTTCCGTTGTGTTTCACACTCTTTCCTTTGTTAAGCATGAAAACAAATTCTTACAGTCGACAGAACAAAAATGAAACGCACGTGAACAAGACGGCTGAGCACCCCTGAAGACAACAATCTACGTGGACTACTAGATAAAACAAGTCGGCAACGAAAATTTCATTGTAGGCCTACCCACATGGCAAAAACTGTACTTTCGCGCGGATGCGGGCCGTGCGTTCCTCCGTTCGGTAATAAATACAAAATAAAATAGCAATGAAAATCCTAAAGGCGCTTGCAGCAAGGGTATTCTGCTCCCGCTGTTTTGTGACACCAAAAACTTCCATCCGCGTACAATTACGACAAAAATAGTTGCGGCTGACACGGACAAGCTCACGTACGGATCCATGAGGATTGGTGAGATGATTTACCACACTGAAGGCAACCTAAGGCTGAACATGAAAGAGGAATGACGGTAAAGCTACTTCGACTGCGTACTTGAGTGAGTTGTTGTGTTGTTCGCATCATCTCATCCTCCGGCAACTCTTCCGTCACTCTCAGAGAGTTAACGGCGTGGTTGGTCTTCATCTTTGGCTTTTCACGTGTCAGCGCTGGGGGCTCCATAGGCGCATCAGCCGCTTCTTCCATCCTCAGGCCAGACAATTAACGGGAGCTTACTTGGCCATGGGGTTCTGAGCGATGTACTCCACGGCATCGGGGATGGACTGGATCTTTTCGGCGTCATGGTCTGGGATGTCCAGGATGAACTCCTGTTCAATGGCAAAGACGACTTCGACAACGTCAAGGGAGTTAAGGCCCAGGTCGTTAACAAAGTGAGACTCGGGAGTCACCTTAGAGGCGTCAACCTTCTCAAAGTTCTTCACCACTTCGAGCACACGGGTGAGCACATCGTTCTTGTCGAGCAGGTACTGGCCGCTACGAGTAGGCTGCTCCTCGTGACCGCCGCCAGAGTAAAAGCGCACCGCCTGCTGGTGGGCACACGGGATCATGGAAGCGCGCACGCAAGAAGCAGAGACAGGGAGGTTCACGCGGCTCACAGACATCGAGGAGCAAGCAGTGAGACCGCAGGCAGACACAGCCACGCGGCGCGACATCGCACGGAAAAGGGGAGAGCGCTGCATTGTGTACGAGAGGATACGCAAAGAGAGCGAGAGTAAGAAAGTATGTTAGGAAGGATAGAGATTGTTCGCTAGAGAAAAGAAAGAGAAAGGGTTGGACTGCGGTGAAAGAAAGGGAAACCTATAGACACGTTGAGGTTAGTGAATATGGGAGAAAAATGTGAGGAGCCATTTGTTTTGCAAGCCTACCGATGACAGACGAAGAGAACGGATGGTCTTCCCTTTTTGAGGGCGTAATGAAAACGGTGACCGTATTCGCTGTGAATCAGCCACAACGTACGCCAGTTCCACTCTTACCTTGTCTCCGACGTTTGCATGTGTTGTTGTTTTTTTATGTATGTTGTGTCATTGCCTCTGTCGCTGCCGATTCTACTCTTATTTTCTGTCTGTTTACCATTGTCTGCTTTCGACTGTCTGTGAAAACTCTCCTGAAAAGGTTGATGGTGAGCGCATCCACAACACCTGCGAGCGTCCATCCGTTCGGTCGTTGTCGATCAACGTTGTGAGTTCCAACACCCACGGGCTGTGGGCAACGACTGCTGAGAAAATCTCAGCTGACCGCGCGGTCCCTCATTGAACAACTCTTTTTTCTCCTTAGCACCCGGGGACTCGCTGAACCACACCGGCTGCGCATGGAACTGAACGTGTAGGTGCCGACCCCGCTTTTCCGGCAAGCGGGAGGGGGACTCAAGGCGGGCCACCACCACAGAGGAAACAGGCGAGCCCCTGTCTACAGCAGTTCGGTTGGGGCAAGGAACGGGGATGGGGGAGGGGGGAAGGGGGAGGGGGGTCGCTTGGATCAAAGGCATTGCCGACCTTTCGGAACACACACGCAGCACCAATCCCGGCGGCACAGCGGATACAAAACGCCCCCACCAACCCGCTGCGAGCACAGTCGCGTTTTGTCAAAAGAGGAAGAAGGAAATCATTACAAAGCCATCCCAACCGCGGTGTGCGATGGGGGTGGTTGGCCGACGCCAGGGGAAAAAACAGCACCAATCGCTTCCCCAGGGCTGGCGAGCTGCTTCCAAGCGCGCGGGCTGTGCTTGGGGAAACAGACTCCACGCGGAGGGCACTGGAGATCAGCAGGCAGCAACCACGCCCCTGGGCATGTTCTGCCTTTTCCGAAAAAGCAAAAAAAAACAGCCAGCGGCGGCGCAGCTGCAGGGGACACCAGCGTAGCACAGAAGCCCTTGCCAGAGGTCGAAATGAGAGACGATGTTCTTGGTGGTATTTCAACGCCGCTTCGCTCCTTTTGGGCATTCGAAAGACAAGGTGACTGGCCTCTCCCCTTTTCCGTTCAAGCAAATCGACAGTTTTCCTCGGAATCAGAAGTGCGAAGAGCACCGATTTCCAACGCATGCGGGGCCAAGCCCAGTTGTTTCCCACGCAAAGTGGTGCCTGGTTAAACAGCCCCTAACAACTGCGAGGGAAAGCACTCACCACACACCCTTTCAGCACCGCCTGCCTGCGGCTGGAGGCCGCCGTCCCCTTGCTAGGGGCCGTTCCTGTCGTTGCGGTTGGTTGCAGTGCGTCGTGCGGTTCCCCTTCGTGTCGGATGGGCGGTTGTGGTCGGATAAAACGAAGCAAACGCCTAAGCCTTCACTGAAAAGGGGGCCCCCTCTCGGGTAAAGTGAGTGGGCGCTTCTGGAGGTGAAGGAAATCCCCCCACGGCCCAATTCAGGGCCAGAGGAAAACCGTTCAGTGCGCGAAACCTCAACAATTTGGTGGGCCGCCGGGGGAACACAGGGATACGGAAGTGTCACGTTTTTTGACTGTGCGCGGATTGCGGTTGAGTTCTTTCTTTCCCCTCTGTCCTTTTCATCGCCCCCGCCTGTCGGAATCCGTGGGCCCCGAGGTCTCCGACATCCCAGTTAGGTCCCTTTTTCCGAGCTGAAAGGCACAACCTCAGGCTGCCACAAAGTGCTCCGCATCCCGCTCACTTCCAGCTGCAAACGCTGAGGAAAGCTAACCAAGTGTGGACCCAACCCTGGAAGCAAAAAAAGAGGTACTGTAAACTGAAACTTCTCGCAGGCACAAGTGTGGTGGCTCAAGGTGCCAGCTGCTCGAGCACAGCGCCCTCCCAGTTGCCATCGCGAGGCACATCCCCCCATCGATGATACCAGCAGCACGGTTCTCTCTGTAAACGTGTCGAGGGCAGCCGTGAAGAGAAAATGGTGCCGACAACTTTTGAGACATCCCCCATGGACCCCGCAATGACGGCGAGATGGACTGGTGAGGCAAAAAGTTTCCACCGCCGTTGGCCTTTGTTTGAAAACGAGGGGTTGTGCGGACTTCCTGTCCTTTCCCCTGTTCTACTAGTCGCCAGGAAACTCAAAAACGTACTCGGAGCTCATGCGAGCGAACAGGCAAGAGGACAACGCATCGTCGCCGTCGATGCCGCTGGGAAGGGGCGGGGGCGGCCAGAATTCAGTTGACTGGGGTGATGGGCGTTCGTTAGGCGCGCAAACGCAGGAAAGAAAGATGGAGTCGTACGGACGTCCAAGTAACTTTCTTCGCCCTTCCCAACTTGGCGCGTGTTGGTTCTCTTCAGAGCGATTCCCTTCGGGGAGACTTTCCGTTTCCCCTGTCGCTGGCGCGTGGTGGGGTTCCTTCGTCAGTGTGTGTGGGGGGGGGGGGAGGGAGGGTGGAGGCGGTCAATTATTTTTTTACATTTCCGAACCACCACCCCGGGGCACGTGCGGGGAGCGTGGGTGGTTTGACCGGAGCGGGAGCAGTAGACGCATCTGCTGATGTAGGGATGGGTATTCACCCCGCCGCAGTGGAAGCGAAGGCCAGATCCAAGGCGACTGCCAGGAGTCGCTTGCGGATGGTGAGGCTAAACCAACCTTAGTACCCGAACTGGTACATCGATTGACGTGGGACCCCTATTTTTCCTGCAATACACCGTTGCAGCGCGTGATAACTTTTTCTCTTCCCATTCAGTTTGTGGCACTGACGCTGGCGATACGGTCCCCGCAACGCTACCCACTTTGTGTACCGAAACATTGGGTCCTATCTTGATACTCAACGTGAAACACGAGGCAGCGAGGAGGAAAGCTCCGATTTCCTAGTCGCGACGTGTTCTTCACATGTTCGAATGGTATTGCGAGCAAAACATTAGAGTTTCATGCGTCCGTGGTGGTCCGTCATAGGCGGTAACAAGATTGTGTAGCAATTCGACCTCAAAGCAGCACACGTCGCGCAACCCACGCCAGCAACCCGAGTGTCATTGCGACACGGAACGACGGCATGAAGAAACACAATTGCAGTGAACACTGCAGCGAAATCGGAGCTCAGGCAGTCGAAACAGACCCCCTTCCTACCTTCAGATCGCGGGCTGACTTTACCGTGAAAATGCACTGCCTTTCTACCTTTGAGTTTGTCACTTCCTGCTCACACGCGCCGTGATAGCGAAAGTGTTGCTCTTATCACTTGGCAGAACTGGTAGGTGAAAGATTCAGAGGGCAGCTGCGACAGTGCTCATTCATTATCGAGGGTTTGTTTCATGCGTTTAATTTGATTTCCTGCGCGTAGTTGCATTTCTTTGTGGCGTTGGGGTGTGCCGTGTCATGTGTGACAGCAAGTAAACACAACACTCAATTTTCCACAGGCTCTTTTTCTCTCATTGAACACTTGATCGTGAAGCGAAGTCCGGTTAAATGTGAAATGGATTGGAGATGACTAGGAGCGCACAAATATTTGTGCCCCGTGTCCACATGGTTTCCGCCACCAGAATCTGTCTCTCCCAAAGCGAAACGATATCCCTTTGACGGCGCTGGGCTTGGCCACAAAATCTCAGATGGTATTTTTATCGGTCGAAGTATGAAGTGCGGAGGAACTGCGAGGCGATTTCGCGTTGCCACAACGTTTAGGGGTTTTCTTCCGCCACATAACGAGAAGTTCTTCGGCAGGTGTTCGCTTACACAGTCATCGTCGCCGCAATCATTCGGATATGTCATGCCTGTACGAGCTCGCTTTCTACTATTGCGGAACTGACGTGGCGTTCACGTGTCTTGTTGTGTCTTCTTTCATTCCGCGACGGCTTGTGTGGCACGTTGCCAGCCCAAGAGTACGGCGCAGATTTTTGAAAGGGCATTGTTTGCTCACCTCCGCGGAGAAACAAGCCGAGCAACGAAATCAGAGGGAATGCCGGAATTCTTCTTCGCTCATATCGGCGGGTCATTGCAAACGGCGCACCTTTTTGGAGGGCCTTTGGTGCGATCTATCCGGTCATGTGAGCTGTGTCAAAGTGCACCCAGATAAACCGACGGTCGAAGGAGCATTTGAAGCCTGGCTTAATTGCCCGTGTGGATCGTGATGAGACTTTCTGGAAAAAAGAGGCAGAGAAGCACAGACGGCGGAAGGCAACACATTTCCGGCAGAACGTACACCGCTCCTAAATGAAGAGAGACAACCACTTGGCGTAACTGCGTGTAATTTACCACTGAAAATATGTCTACAGGGAAAACAGCAGCACACAGCGGCGAGGTGAGCGCTGTTCAGTGATTGGGTGTTTTCGTGGAAGGCAGGAGTACGTTTTGATCTCCCACACCACTACGGTGTTTACAGAAGCCCAGCAAATTATCACGTGATCCCTTGCACCCCAGTGTCGAATCGAGGGAAGCTGCCGATAACAACTGATTCCAGTCTCGGGTACCCTTCGCGAACGCCTTGGATGCCACCAGTGTCAAGAACGAGATAAAAAACCGCAACAGGTACCCACCAGGGAAAGGTTGGGACCACAAAAGCGACGCCACTGAGCCAGAAACGGTACAGAGATAATCGAACTAATCTGGAACGAGCCTTTTTTGTCCCCTTCGATCATTGCCTCTCGTGAGAAGCCTGAGCGCTGAAGACGAGTTTCCTAACACCCCCCAAAGGCGTACGGATCTCTGAATAATGAACTGAACTACTCATCGGATCTGTGGTCTAATTTGCATGTGAGCAACAAGCGCACGGGATAAGAGGCGTTTCGTCCGAAAAAAAAAAAGAAAGAAACACAAACAACCATAACAGCCAAATAATGTAGGTCCTCCTAACCCTGCTAAGTCGCTGCATTGATGACTGTTGTAAGTGCTCATTCACGCGTGGCTCATTACCTATTTTTCATCGAAATTGAATCTCTCTCCTTGACCTTTTTGCACAACAAGCTTTCTTGTATCGTTTTTGTAGTAACCCAAACTGACACTCTCCTTTCTTTCCGACTTGCTTTCCCTAGGTCGTTTTGACGTGATCAAAAATTAGTATCACATAATTTCGTCCCTTGACGCGCACAAATACATATACCCAAGCCAAAACATTTTTATTACCTTAGCAAATACCGCTCAAAACCCAGACAAAAAATAAGCAAACAAACAAAAACAAGCACACCCATACAAGAAAAAATGATGCGCTGCAGCTGTGCTCTGCTCTCCCTTGCGCTTCCTGCCAAATGGCTGGAGCTGGCCAAGAAGGAGATCAAGCGTGACCCCGAAACCTTGGTGATCCACTCAATGAACGGCTTCGATATCCAGCCATTGTACGTTTCGGCGGATGGCTCTGGCCCTGCGATGCCCGGTATGTTCCCGTACACCCGTGGTGTCCACGCCACCATGTACACAGGCCGTCCCTGGACAATTCGGCAGTACGCCGGTTTTTCCACCGCTGAGGAATCCAACAACTTCTACAAGCAGGCCCTCAAGAACGGTCAGCAGGGTCTTTCTGTGGCCTTTGATCTCGCCACTCACCGCGGCTACGATTCTGACCACCCTCGTGTCACTGGTGACGTTGGCATGGCTGGCGTTGCGATCGACTCTGTGGAGGACATGAAGGTGCTGTTCAGCGACATTCCTCTCGACAAGGTCAGTGTGTCCATGACGATGAATGGTGCTGTTATCCCGATTCTCGCCTTCTTCGCCGTGACAGCCGAGGAGAGCGGTGTTGAGCAAGCAAAACTCCGCGGTACCATTCAGAACGACATTCTCAAGGAGTTCATGGTGCGCAACACGTACATCTTCCCTCCGAAGCCGTCTATGCGCATCATTGGTGATATCATGGCTTACCTGCACAAGAACCAGCCGAAATTCAACAGTATCTCCATCTCTGGTTACCACATCCAGGAGGCCGGTGCGGATGGTGCGCTGGAACTGGCGTTCACCATCGCTGACGGTCTTGAGTACATTCGCTGCGCAGAAAGCCGCGGTCTCACTGTGGACGATGTGGCACCTCGCCTCTCGTTTTTCTTTGGCATCGGTATGAATTTCTACTGCGAGATCGCCAAGCTCCGCGCCGCGCGTACCCTCTGGGCCACTCTTGTGAAGGAAAAGTTCAACCCCAAGAACCCCAAGAGCCTGCTGCTTCGTACCCACTCCCAAACCTCTGGTTGGTCTTTGACAGAGCAGGACATGCAGAACAACATCATCCGTACCACGATCGAGGCCATGGCTGCCGTCATGGGCGGCGTGCAGTCCCTGCACACGAACGCGTACGATGAGGCGGTGGCTCTGCCCTCTAAGGCGAGTTCTCGCATTGCCCGTAACACCCAGATTATCATTCAGGAGGAGACCGGCATCTGCAGCGTCGCCGACCCGTGGGGCGGTTCCTACATGATGGAGGCTCTCACCAACGAGATGATCAATAAGGCTGGTGCTATCATTGCGGACGTTGAGGGCAAGGGTGGCATGACGAAGTGCATCGAGGACGGCTTCCCCAAGCTGAAGATCGAGGAGAGCGCTGCTCGCCGTCAGGCCGGCATCGACTCTGGCTCAGAGGTCATTGTCGGTGTCAACAAGTACATTAACCCTGACGAGTCTCCTGTCGAGACGCTGCGCATCGACAACGACAAGGTCCGCGCGGGACAGATTGAGCGCCTCAACCAGCTCAAGTCCAAGCGTGACAACGCAAAGGTCAAGGAGGCTCTTGCCAAGGTCACCGAGGCCTGCAAGGACGAGAAGCAAAACATTCTCGGTGTTGCTATTGAGGCGGCTCGCCATCGTGCTACGCTTGGTGAGATCACCGACGCGATGGAGAGCGTGTACGGCCGCTACGTCGCCAAGAACCAGGTTGTACAGGGTGTGTACTACAACGCCTACATGCAGGACGGCACCAAGGAGGAGCAGAAGCAGATTGCCGAGCTGAAAGAGCGCATCGAGCGCTTCGCACAGAAGGAGGGTCGCCGTCCTCGTATCATGATTGCCAAGATGGGTCAGGATGGCCACGACCGTGGCGCCAAGGTGGTCGCCACCGGCTACGCTGATCTCGGCTACGTCGTCGATATTGGTCCGCTGTTCCAGACTCCCCAGGAGGTTGCCCAGCACGCCGTGGAGAATGACGTGCACATTGTGGGTGCCAGTTCTCTCGCAGCCGGCCACCGTACCCTCATCCCTGCACTCATCAAAGAGCTCGAAAAGCTTGGGGCCAGCGATATTATGGTGATTGCTGGCGGCGTCATCCCTCAGGAGGATTACGACTTGCTGTACAAGGCGGGTGTGAAGCACATCTTCGGCCCTGGCACCACCATTCCCCACAGCGCGCTCAAGATGATTGAGTCCCTCGAGGAGCGCCAGAAGTAGAATGGGAGAGAGAGAGAGCGCATGAGAGAGAAGCTCAGGGACGTTGACACTGCTACTCGTGCCTCAGGAGCAATGCTCATCAAGTCGAGGCTTGACTTCCCAAGGCGATCTTGTGTCTCTCAGCCCACAGTGCCACTTCCTTGCTCTCTTGCTCTTTTGTTCCTTTCTTAGTTTCACCCCGGGGCGAAACCATGTATGCGTGGGCCACCTGTTTTCATGTGTTTTCTTTCTCGGCAGTTCTCGTCCCAACGACGACCTTTGAACAGCACTCTGGCACACTTGCTGACCAACCGTTTCCCGTAGTTCTTGGCTTTCGTGCAGCGCCAGATGCGGTTTCTTCTGCAATCGTTTCAGGGTGTTTTTAAACAACAAACACCGCACCAAAAAAGACGTTCACCCAAAACGATTTTTTATAGCGTTTTTTCCCTTTTGTAATCTTAAAATGAACTATCAAACTTTTTCCTTGCCTCTGGCAACCACCTTTGCTCGTCTCAGTGTGCCCACATACGTTGACTGTGCAGACACGTCCGAATGCTAGGCACACGGACAGAGACATCAAGTGCTCAAAAACCCCTTTGCCCGTTGTGAATGGAGCGCTGCGCTTGTTCGTTGCTGTTGGCCCGTTCCTTCTGTTCCTGACAAGCAGCTTTTGTCGCCGCCAGACCCACCGAACCGCAACGCCGCCAGATTCTGCAGCGACCTGTCTTTTCATTTTTCCGGACCCACGTTACAGGTCCACCTTTCTTGTGGCGGTGTGTGCCTCTCATGCGGAGCTAGCCCTAAACCTACAGGAAAATTGCACCTCCCCCCGCATCAAACATCCGGGTGTGTCTTCCCTTCTCACCCTATCTTTTCTTCTTTTCCTTTGTTTGACTTCACGTTTTTCTTTCCTTCACCAGTTTCTCTTATTTGGCTGCGCAATGCCGTGGCCCCGGTTTCACCATCAAAAATGACGTCAACTAGCAACCGTCAACAACGCTGGGCAGTATTAGAAAGTTGGAAGGACGAACGAAGATCTCATTAGAGGATTGTATGAGGCTTCAAAAGCCCAATTACGTGCACACGTAAATGGAGACTCTCTTGCCCACGAACATGTGCGATTGAGACTCTTTCATGACACGAGCGCATACTGCTGGTTAAATGCTGCGCCTGTGGGGAAGACTCCTCCAGCGCCATGGGCTCGAGGTTTCCCACGAGGGGCAGCACCGTGTTTTCTTGGGGCTGGCGAAGGGAGAATAAGAACGACGATGTGGAGCCGTAGCGTCTGAGACTGTCGTGTTGGTTCAGGGCAATAAATTTCAAACATCCTTGACACCCTTTCGCACCACTTTCCGACCTGTCCTTGGCTGTTTCGACCTAGTCTGTATACGTTTTTAACGATCTTTTCCTCACCGCCATAGGTTGTCTTGTGACACCATAGCTTGTCATTGCCGGCCATACGACCCCTGTCTGAGTCTTTTTGGTCCCCTCATCCTTGATTTCATTTCTTCGCTGAGTCACTTGTACACGTCATCCGGCAGCATCAGTGGTGCATCCCTTTGATTGGGGTTCCTCCTTTGGTCTCCATTCACGTGTACTCTTCGTGCCTGCGTCTTTTTTAAATCGCCAAGGATCACAACTCCACACCTTGTGGCTCTGTGGAACACCACCATCTAGGCTGTGCTTGTTGTACGTGCCTGTCCCTTCTTTTCAAGGTATCCCTTGTGACTCAATTCTCTCCCGTTTTTTTTTTATTGCACAACTTACCAGTTGGGAAACTCAACATCAGCAGCGGCGCGCATCTCCCAACCTCTTTTCGGGTTTCTTGTACCTACCATCATGAACGAATTCAGCACAGAGCAGTTCTTGAACCACATAAAGCAGGTTGATGCAGATCTGCGATTGATGGCCTTATTCGACTTGCGTCAGTACGTCACCAAAACAGGACGTGCACCCTCAGAAATTGACAGCATCATCGTGAGAAAGACACTCGACTGTTTGTCTGCAGACGAAAAAAAGGAAGAAGTTCGCCAAGAGGCGGTGTCAACGATTCCCCCGCTGTCGGTGGCGTGCTCCGTGAGGGACCAGCTGACGATTCTAGAGACGCTTCTGGAGGCCACCACACTCTCGCCTGCCTCCGCGCGCGACCGTCCAGCGTTTCTAGAGTTGCAGGATCTTTCTTGCCTGACGCTGAAGGCGGCCGTGTCGGCGATCGCAAGTGCTTCCCAGCGTGATGTTCCGTATTGGCAGAGCGAGATCGACCCCATCCGTAAGTACACAGCATTGTGTGGCAAAGCTCTCGATAGCAGCGAGGAGTTGGCGGGGAAAGAAACTGTCTACAACACCCTCCAAACTTTAATTCCCGTATTCGGCAGCGCTCTCGAAAGCGAGGTTGTGGACGCTTTGCTCACGCGCAGTTTTGCAGACGTACAAGTTGTCACAGCGCTGCGCCGCGTCGCCATTCCGTGCTGCTCCCTCTTGGCCCCGTACACGACAGAGACGGTCCTCGCCCGTATCCTGGACTCGCTGCTCGCTGAGCTCGCAAAACCTTCGGCCGACGTGTTCGCTGTCCATCTCCAACTCTGCGAGGCGCTGCTGCGCACCAGTGCCGACCTCATGCGTGCACGCGTGGTGCCGATTGTGGAGTGTGTGGTGGCTGCATTGAAGGACACTAGCGAAACATATGACTCTGCCCCCGACGCAGCAGAGGCGGCCTTGCGCGTCCTCGAACTGGCGTACGCAGTGTTTCCACAGGAGCTCGTCGGCGCAGCGACAGAAGGTGCGGTCGCTGTGTGTGCAGAACTTGCCACGTTCGACCCGAATTACTGCGGCGACGCCCAAGTTGAGGACGGTGCGTACGAGGACGACTACGGCTACGAGGAAGACTATTACCAGGATGGGTACTATGGGGAGTCCATCGACATGACGTGGAAGCTGCGCATGGGGGCCTTGCGGGCGCTGACAGTTATTACCGCGGCGGTGCCGAGGGAGGCGATTGGCCTGCAGGCCCTCAAGGTAGGCGTGGCGGCCACGCAGGATCGGGTGCAGGACGCTCAGTTGGCTGGTTTCTCCCTCGTGTCCGCCGTGTTGTCGCAGCCGTACTTCCGTGCAGGCAGCTTGCCCAGCGGCGCGTTTACCACCATCGCGGCGTGGGTGGGGGGTGTCGGTGACAAGTCTGCACTCGCAGCCTTGGCGGTGCTGGAGGCTTTGTTCCGCCGCGTTGCCGGCAGCGCGCGCGTGTACGGTGCGGAGGCTGCAAAAATCCTTGAGGCTGTCTTGCGCGACGCCGCGCCAGCAGCCAACGCGCGTTATTTGGCGGAGGTGTGCGAGGTGAGCAAAACCATCGTTGAGATGACCCTCGCAGATAGTGTCGATGGAGCAAGCAGAACTGTCCCTGCTGGTACCGCGGGCCTCACGGCTGCGTCACTGTCCCTGTGCGGTACCATGGACCAACCGGCCAATTCACGCGTTGTTTCCTCGGTGGTGAAGGGCAACCACCTCTACATGGAGCTCGCCACTAGCGCAGGTGCAGCGGCTGGCGCGGCTGTGGCCCAGCAAACGGTGGGCACCCTCAGCGAGATGGTAAGTTCGACGAGTGTCGATGGCGGCTGCCGGTGCGCGGCTGTCGAGGCCCTCTGCTCATGGGCGTGCGCCTCCAGCTTTGATGCGGAGGCCAGAGCTGCCTTTGATTCCTTGGCCGCTTGCTTCGCGGAGAAATCGCTCCGCTCGAGCGTGCTTCGGGGCCTCACCTCACATTGGCTGCCTCCTGAGGCGGCCACCAGAGTTCCGCAGGCTTTTGTGGTCCAGGTATCCGATGTCCTGAAGGACCCGACCACCGGAGCAGCGGACCGTAGTGCTGCCGCAGACATGGCAGCCCACCTTTCGGAGTGCTCTGTTCCCGTGCCCCCAAAGGCCTGGGCGACATGGGTCGCTGTCGCAGAGGATGCGGTGAAGCAGTGCCAGCAAGCAGGGCCAGCACACACGGAGGACGAGCCCTTTGCGTGGCTGGCCGCGATGCTGCGGCTTCTCTCTTTTGGGGCCAAGCAGCGGCCGCAGGACGCGACGCCTTCCGCGAACTCCGTGAGCAAAACCATCATTGCGCCTGCCTGGGGCTGCCTCCAGGCGCACACGGGGGTGAACAACAGCTACACGGACGCCTTGAAGGGACTCTTGGCACTGGTGACGGTCCTCGTCCCCGCCTCAGAGAACCCCTCCACAACGGAGGCGGTACTTTCCTTCCTCACTCGCGCAAAGGCTCCTGCGCAGAAAACATGCGTGGCGGCGGGTGCAGCTCTTGCCAAGGACTCGACAGAGGCTGCGGTGAGCGCCTTTTTCGATAAATTGGCGGCGGGTAAAGTTGACCAGTCCTCCCTGAGTCTCTTTGTCGGTGAGGCGGGGAGGGTGGCTGCGCTGCCCCCTAAATATGCCACGGCGCTGCTGGACAGTGTGCAGAGCGATGTTGCCGAGCTCATTCGGACGAACGGCGAGGCAGGGATCGCAGCAGCCATCTCAAACCCAGCTAACACAGCCCTCGTATCCGAATGCGTGTCGCGGGCGTCTGGTGGGGAATTCGTCAAGGGTCGCTTCTATTATCTGCGTGCTCTTCGCACTGCCCTCGCGGCCGCACACTCCGCACCAGACCGGAACTTCGCATCGCCTGCACAATGCAAGTCCGTTCTTAACGCGCTGCTTGCGCACCCAGTGGACGAGGACGTGCTCGAGCTTACAGCTTCCTGCGTTGGTGCCATTGCCCAGAACCACCCTTTGCTGTGCGTAGAGGCGGTGTCAGCTGCGCTGGAGACAAAGGTGAAGGAAATGCGGGTGCTGTGCGCTAGCGCACTTCGCTTTATCCTACCAGGGGTTGTCGCCCACGGCCAGGACATGGCTCCAATTGAAAGGATGGTCGTGGACGACTTGTGCAACGACCTCGCGCTCACCGCATCGGCCAGCGTCCCTGTCAAGACCGCTCTCCTGAGGCTGCTCACCAGCCAACCCCAGTGGATCCAAGGCAGACCGGCTATCTTTGCAAAGTGTCTCACGGAGCTCCGTGAGAATCCCAAGTTGGTCGGCTCCATCAACATTGGTGGCTACGCCCACCGCACAGACAAAGGTTTGGAGATGCGCAAGATAGCCTTTGAATGTCTGGCAGCCATCATGGAATCAGACCGCACTCGAGGGACGCAGATTGTGAAGTCATGCAACCACGCCGCTGAACTGGTAGACGCACTTATCCACGCCTGTGGTGCCGCAAAGGATGGTGAGAAGGAGACCCTCATCAACAATGATGCGAAGCTGCTCCTCGTTACCTTTGTCCAGCAGTACCACGACTACCCTCTGACCCAAGCGCAACTGCAGACGTTGTGTGAAAAATTCACCGCCGACTTTGATGCGGCAGAGTCCAAACGCTTGGCCTCGGAGAGGGAAAACACGTTGCTCACGTACACCCTCTTTGCCATCACAAGGCTCTCGAAACGGCCCGTCTTTTTTCACCATGACATGTTCCGCATCTTGCTAGGCCGTGCACAGACCTCTAAATTGCTGACAATGGCCCTGAAGATGACACCTGTCTAGTCACGAGGACGTGACTACCGTCTCTGTTTATCAAGGGAAAGGCTCATGTCGCTCAAAAAAGCCAAAGCAATGGAAAAGAAAAAGTAGGTTTGCCATGTCAAGGGCAAAAGACAAAGGCCGCACCGCTGTTGCGTTTCCCTCTTCTTTTGCAAGTCTCTCGTGTTCGCGATTCAGCTCTCCGGGCGCTACAACTATCACACGCATACGCCGTGCGTGGTTTCTATAGGCGTGTCTTGCGTGAGAGGAGCGAGCGGGGCAACCCGCCAGCCTATTCCTACTGTCGTGGTTGGCCGAGGCTGATTATATTGCTTGGTCCGTGTAGTGCTTTGCTACATCTTGTGTTAGCCTGCTCTCACTCCACCACAGTTATACCGAAGAACAGGAAACAAGAAAAAACAACAACAACGAAACAACTTCAATCACGGGTTGAATATCTAGCAGGTAATGTGGGAACCACTCTCATGGTTGCACCATGTTTTCTGCACGAATGAACGGGTGAGTGCAGGGTCAATCGGGTAGGAACGGGAAAAAAGGCGGCAGAGCCTCTCCCAACAGGCCACAGGGAAGGTGTCTCTGGACTGTCAAAGGGGAAACGAGTTCTATATTCCTCCGTGGTTTTAAGACGTGGCTGTCTCTTGTAGACCAGACTGCTGCGGCGCACCACACAGGCTCTCCTCCTTCCTGCACTGACTTCCCCTCCTCCCCCCCCCCACGGGACCTCCTGCGTCTTCAAAAACACATGGAAAGATGTGACCAAGGTTGTGACGCTCACCATAAGTCTCCTTTCTTCTTTCTTTTCCAAGCTTCATTCTCAACAGTGTTGGGTTGAATTAGTTGCTCATGCTATCATGCATTCGCACCTTGCTTTGTAAAACGGTTGCTCCGTCCACTGTCGGCCCAGTGAAACCAGCGTCGCGGTTGTACAGGGAGCTTGTCGCGCCTGGTGTAACCTCGCCTGCCCTCGCCACCCTCGCCCATGACCTGGCTCCTTCCTTGGCAGGGCCCAACGAGCTGACGGTCGCCCAGAAGTACCACATTCTAGCCACTCTAACAGCTCGGTCGGTTCGGCATGAGGCTGTACTGCAAAAGTGTATTTGGGACATCCTCAAGGCGGACCTCCGTCACGACGCTGAGGACCCGTTGTACAACCAGCAGCTCGCGGCCTGCACGGGCTCGACATTTCACATCATGACTAGTAGCGGCTTTCTGAATGACCACCAGATGATCGCTCTGGCGCTTGGCCGCTGCGTTGAGCTGGTCTCTTTGATGCCGCTGACCTCCGTCGTGAGAGTGTACCGAGGGCTGGCTGAGATGAATCAGACCTTCTTCAGCATCTCTTCGGTCGCTCTGTACGCATCCGAGGTGGACGAGAATTTCAACTTTGTAGATGAGACAAGCGATGGGTTGGCAAAGGAGCGTCTGCCGCGAACTGCTGGGGAACTTGCCAACCAGCCCAACCTCCTTGACATCTTGTGTGGTGAGCTTGAGCGGCGCCTTATGGACCTCTCTTGCAACCCCATCCCGCTCGCCCTGGCGACCCCGGATGAGGGTGTCGTGACGTCGTTGTCCGTCGACATGGACGATAGAGCACCGGAACGCAGTGCAGCGTCGCATGCGCAGTCGCAGAATGAGAAGCGGAGGGAGCTTCTACGACTCCTCACGCCCCTGGCGTCGTCGTTGGCGGCGGTGGGTGCCGCCTCCCCTGCTGTCTTTGAGTCCCTGGAGGCTCTCTTCCGTCGCACTCAGACACCCACTGGAAGGGATGGCCTTTCCTGGGAAGAAAAGGCTAACGTTGCGGCATGTCTTGTAGCCGCCATGCGCGACACAGCGGCGATCCACGAGCGGGTTGTTGACCCCATGAATCACGTTGACTCCATTGACTTTGCCGACGGCAGACGATCCCTGACGACGGCGCTGGCTACCCAGCTATCCAACGTACGCGGCATCGCCCAAGTGCTGCGGCACAACCCCTCCCTGGTTCTCACCGCGCGCAATCTTTTTGAAAAGGTGCCTGAGCTGGCTGAGTGGAGCCCGGCGCTGTGGGACCAGGTCCGTACCGTACGCGTCGCTCACAAACATGTGGTTGCCGCGAAAGCGTCCCGCCACCCGCCTTCGCCACGCTTGGGCGGGAAACTGTTCGACAAGCAATTCGCTGTGAAAGTAAAGCCGATCACGCAGAATTTGTCTGACGCGGAGAAGTTTGTGCCTCCCCAATTCAAAACGTGGCGCAGCCCTGTGCACTCACCTCGCGGCGGCCACAAACCGTCCACACGGGGACCTGGACGAGTGGTAAGATTCGGTACGAGACGCATCTCGAAGAACTACCTCAAGAACAAGCAGAAGAAGTACTCGCGGTAGAACTGTCGGACACTTTGGTGCTCGTTACGGAGTCTCTCCATTTTTTTTTTCTTCATTCTCCTCTTCACATGATCTATTTCTCCTGGCTCCCGTACCTAACGTTCGCGTTTACCGACAACCGGGGTAAAAAATCAAACATTATATGTACAAACAAGACACTGAACTGCGCGCGGGCGTAACAGTTGTCTGTAGGCTCTTCTTGCGCGACCGTTCGCTCTTCACATATTCGCTTTTGCGAGAATGGACTTTAGACATCTGTGAATGGGGAACTTCTCTTTACCGCACGCCCAGCTGTTGACGTGCGGGGGAGCTGTTTGCGTTGTCTTTCGCTGCTCTCCGACTGGCGGCATATTCTCATTTCTCCTCACCAGTGCACCTCGTCTACTTGTCTTGACCATCACCAACCAACGCAACGTGCGTTCCACACACACTCACACACACACACACACGCGCAGAGGCTACTCCACACCAGTAGCTAGTTAGAGGGAAGCAGCACATAACTCTGGCCTATCCCAACCAAAGCACCAGGACTCTCAAAACCCGCCCACCAGTGTCGCTCCTTTGGCTTAGCTCCAAGGTGCGATGCTGAGCTACGGAAAGTCATCGCGGCCGCGGGGGTATTTCCTGAATGAACCTCCCCGCGGGACCAACGGATTGGGGCGAAGGCACGTGAGCGATGTGCCAGCACTGGGACGTGCCACACGAAAGGAGGCACGACGTCTTTCTCCCTTGAGCGGTGACGCCGACTCCACAGCACGCGGCAACATGGCACTGACAGCGGTCACGAACACCAGGTCCGTCGGCGCCTCGCGAGCTGACTTCTCCTCACCTCTGCAAGGGCAAGGTCAGCTAGTCGAAATCGGCCCTTCACCGCCTGTGACAGCGATCCGGGAGATGGAGAGTCAGCCGGTGAGCCTGTGGCCGGCGAAGCCACTCACCACTAAGCAGAAGCAGCGAGTTGCTAAGAATTCAAAGGCCCCACTGGCGTTGCAACTGGAGGCTTTTATTCGCAAAGAACATCGACAGTATCTTTTGGAAAACCCCGACTGCTCTCGCACCGACACTCTCCACATCTTTCGTGAGGCGTTTACCGTCCTTGTGGATCACTTTACAGAGTACAAGTCCGTCCTCAACCTCATCCGTGACGAGTACGATGCTGCCCTGAATGAAATGTTAGAGCAAACCAAGCGAATGCGGGTGGCTGACCTGGAGAACAAGAGCGACCGCAGCTTGCATGCGATGGAGCTGATACAGCTGAAGGAAAGCTTAAATGCCACCATCAGTAACCAACAGGCACAACTCAAGGCCTCCCAAGGATTGCTGCATGCATTGCGCGAGCAGCTTGCAGCGGCTGAGCACGCCAACAGCTTGTTGCGCTACGAGATGGAGCGGCGTCTCAAGGAGCATGAAGACGCCAAGGGTCAGGTGAAGCTGCTGGCTCAGTCCATGATCGAGGAGAGCGGGCGTACCGCGCGCATCGTGGAGGACTCGCGCAGAAAAGAGAGGGAGATGGAGCTGATGAATGCGCGCCTCAAGGTGATGAAAGAAAACGTGGAAGAGCTGGAGGCTTGTCTCCGTGCGCAGACGGAGCGCCGGAGTCGACAGGAGAGCGATAGTATCAACGCACTCTTCTCCAGCCGGCACCGTGGCACAAGGGGTAGCTGGCCGCGACGAACGTCCGACCCGCCGGCCGCGGAAGGCGAGGACGCCCTCGGTAGCCCGCCCGGCGGCGCCACGGACGGTGATGGTATCCCTGCCGTGCAAGGCAGTTATACAGACGAGTACGTGCACAAACTGCTGAGCCGGATTGATGAGCTCCACGCGGCAGCCGCAGTACCCACGCACAAGGCCTCTAGGACGCCAGAACCATCGCCGTCTCCAGCACCCATCGCGCCTGTCCTGTCGGGCCCGTCAGAGGAGCGGGACGCTTCCACTGGGGGTCCAGCGTCGTTGGCAAGTGCCCAACACCACGCTCGAGCCCCTGGCCGTCCGGCCGAAGAGGAGCTCCCCGTACTGCGGGAATGGTTACGTCATGAGGGCATCACCGAGGATGATGTCGAGGACACCGACTACATCATCCCAACAGGCAACTGGCCAGCGGAGGAGCTTTCCCTCCTCAAGGCCTGCCTACCAGTGGCCAACCGCCACGTCACCCTCGCAGACGCGCTGCGTATGCTAGACGAGTTGTGGGCGGCCCGCGAACGCGCCATGGATTACTCCCGGCTGCCTGATTTTTTTCTCAACTGGCTGACATCCCGCACCGGTGGTGGGGCAGGACTGAGGGAGCTCGGAGTGAATCTACTGCACGCGTGTCAGCGAAACCGGCACCACCCCGAGTGCGCTGCAGTGCTTGCAGTGTTGCGCGGTTACTTACCAGAGCAGATGGTCCTGACATGGCGGCGGCAGATCCAGGCCATGCGCAGTGACTTCGCGAACGATGCCGCTGCACGCGGCACAGGGAATGAGGTTCCGGTGGAGGATCTCTTTGAACGCATCCGAGCGGCCTGGCCCGGGAAACCGCGATCCCACATGCTGCAGCTACGTGCGTACGTGTTTCGTGTTTGCAAACGGCGCGAGGACGGTGCACTCGATGTGGTCGACGCTAGCACTCTATTGGCCCCAGACTCGCACTTTGTTCTCCTCCTCAAACAGCAGGTGATGCGCGAGGTGGAGGAGTTCACTTTGAGGGTGGTTGAGGGTGTCCGCGCGGTCGCTGACGTCGCGAAGAACAGTGTGTCACTCGGCAAAATTCTTCGGGTTGTTCGTGAGCTGGACGAGGGGATCCGGAACGAGGCCTTGTACAACCTGGTGACACACGCCACGCAAAAGACAATGGTTGAGGTGAGCAGCGCTGACAACGGCGCCCTTATACCAGTCCGTCTTGACACGTTGCTCACGCGCTTTCGTGGCACAGTCCTTCTCCACCGCGTGGGACCTGAGGAGCTGTGAACTTGGAAGAGGTTCGTCTGCAGCCGAATCAAATTGCCGCTTTCTTTGTATAGTTTATATATATTTTCCCGGTTGCTTTCTCTTGATTGTCACCGCCCTTCGTTACGATGTACAGTTTTTTTCTGAATGTTGGAATTTGCACTCAGAACACAACGGTAGCAAAGAAGGATAACCTTTGATACGTTGAGAACGACCACTGACGATAGGGAGTCTCCGCTAGCCAGCTTTACGTTCGCTGGGCTCCGACGAGAAGAGAAGTCAAAAATAGAAAAAACATCGGAATATAAGATGATATGCGTCCAGGGTCGAACAGTTAAAAAAGGTCATTGTACCATTCTATCCACAGAAAAAGAAGAAATGGAAACAACCTGTCCGCAACCTCCGCCTGCATACGCTTTTCTTTTGCAATCCGTCGGCTCTACACTGGCAGCGTAGTAAATCTTCTGTTTGGTCATTACACAGTCTTGCCGTTCTGGCTTGCATCGTGCTCAGTTTGTTTCCTTTCTTCTTGTTGACCGTACTCTTTCCCGGTGACGCATGTCATTACTTGCGAGAGGATCGTTACGAGCGGGAATTTCGCGTCTGCCCACGGCTGCTCGCTATGCCACCGCCTCGCTAAGCAGCGCAGCAGCATCAGCCGCAGCCGCACCGTCGCCACACGCGCAGAGCTCTTGTGCGCCACTGTACGACGCCCTGAAGGACCGCCTCGGCAGCCCAACAGCACCTCTTCCGATGCGTCAGGTGTATCACACACTTGTCAACACCAGCCGTTTAGTCGAAGAGTTTAACTTTACAAAGACATCGAGGCGGCGTGCGCGCCAACACGCCGCCTTTCGTTTTTTGCGGCGCCACAATGTGCTGATGCACAGCCTCTTGTTCTACGCACCAGACACAGCAACGTGGAATGTGACCCCTGAATTCGACCGTTTATCCCTCGTGGGAGCATCTGTGATTCGCGCCGAGGTGCGTGCGCGTCTGCTGAAGCTCTTTCCGCAGCTCTCCCACCATCTGTACGTGGAGAGTGTGGAGAAGCTCACGAGCTCCAATGCCCTCTCTTCTTTCTTCGATGTGCTAGAAATGGAGCAGCTCGTCGGCGCGCGGCCCCATCCCTGTTCCAAAGACACGCTTGGGGTGGCGGAGAAGAGTGCGATGCTGTGTGCGATGGTAGGGGAGATGCACTGGTTCGCTGCCCGGACAAAGGCGACGGATCGCACTCACAACAACGCTCTCTTTCCGCCCTCAGACGTTTTAATATTGCATGTTCTGTGCACCCACCTCTTGGAATGTGTGCCCGCGGAGCTGATCTTCAGTGATCTGGAGCCCGTGATGGAGCACATTCGCTGCGTTTGGGTCAATGCACCCATGTCACTGCCCTCCCAACTGGCACTGAAGCCACGCACCATCTCAGCGCTGTCTCTCTCTGCCGCACCGCACACGGCGACGGCAGCGGAGCGGGAGAGGCGAACGCTGAAGCCGTCCGAGGCACCCGTTGGTCCTCGCCCCTTGACGCGTGCACCGGAAACCGACTACCTCAAGTCGCGCATGCGGCCGATCGTTTCGCACAAACGTTTCGACGGCCATAGCTATGAAGTCGGCGCGTCCGATCGAGAAGGAGCCGTTTGGCCGCTCTCCACGCACCCCGTACCGAAGGGTTCGTCCTCGCCGCAGAATGATTCTGCGCAATGGAACGCGGCACGCCGAGACGAGCTGGCCCACCCCGAACGCGTCATCTCTAAAAAAGGTGACACCCCAGCCTAGTGGTGCAGAGGAATGGGAGGGGAAATTGTCGCCGCATGACGCGGTAGTTCACTTGTAGCATGCTTCCTCTCCGAGGTCACACCTGAAAGATACACATGTTCACACAGAGAAGCAAGTATTCAAAGAGGAAGGCTCATGGGTAAATGGTACGCTTTCGGAAACGTCATGGGTGCCAAACTTCCCCGGATTTCGCGAGAGGCGCCAGGATGATAATGAGCGCTGCGTTGACGTGCGCAGGCGTGGCATGTAGAGTACGTGCCTGGAAATGCACATGGACATTCTCTGGGCTCCTCCAAAATTCGTCGTCACAAATGCGTTCCGACCTGCAACTACTTTGCCTTCTCCACCCACTTTATCCTGCGATCATAAAAGTAATACAAGTCTGAATACCTTCAACATTCAACACTTGAAAAAGTAACGAAGCACAACGCACACACAACGAAGCTATCCACTTTTTTTTTTCCGCCCTCGACGTTACTCCTCGTTCGTGCGATTTCCGTCCTTTTCCCTTTGCCATCTCACCAGCCGGGAGTTTAAACCCCCCAGACTTGCTCTCCTTTTTTTTTTTTACCTTCACTTTCCGAACCTCCTATACATTCCACCCATCAGCTTTTCCCCAACAGTATCTATCGTAGCTGTACCCAAGGGCAACATACCTCATAGATCCCCCCACACATTCCCTCCTCCTTTCCCTCACTTTCTGGGGCAAGTTTTCTTTTTTTTTTCTGCTTAGAAACCAGCCGTAACGGACTCCCGCATCGCAAACACCATCCAGTTTCCTGAAGCCTCTCTTAAAAAAAAACAAAAAAGAAAACAAAAAAAAAAAACAATTCTTCCCGTTGACCGCAGGCGTATCTTTCTCCTGAGCAAAAGACATGTCGACCACCGCCATGGACCGCTTCCACTCGCAGTCCCCTAACCACCTCGTTTTGCTTGGCAACGACTGGCCCTCCGTCCCCTTCTCCTTTCCGGATGAGTCCCCTACGAACGTGTCCTCGTCGTCGACGGTGTCCACCGCGGAGGTGACTGCTGGCAACGACGGCTCCTCTTTTCTGAGTCGCAACGTTGATGATTCCCTTGACATGCACAGCAAGTACTGGATTTGTGTGGGCAACCTCTCCGCACAGACGACGGACAGCGAACTCAAGAAGCTCTTCTACCCCTACGGCGGCGACGAGGCCTTCACCGTCCTTGACGCTGACAATGTCCTCGTGGGGTATGTTGGCTTTGAGGTGAGCGAGATGGCCTCGATCGCGGCGGAGAAGATGGACGCTTTCATTCCTTGCCGCCAGACGCACGCTCTCATGGTTCGTCGCGTGACGCTGGAGGAGGTGCTCCTCGCGCGCTCTCGCCCTTCGCACGATCTCGGCAAGCGTCCTCCCCTCTCCCTGCTGCTCCTTGGCAGCTCCCCGGAGCAGGCGGTCGCGACGGCCATTCTCCGGCGCCTGTCGGACCCCGCGCAGTGCGCGATCGAGGTGGTGAATGAGGTGGGCCGTGCCACGCCGTCCAGCCTGCGCACCATTCTCACCAGCCTGCTCACCGTCTCGGTGCAGGCGGCCGACGGCAACGGCCCCCGCTTCTTTGACGAGCTGCTCAAGGAACTGCTGCGCTGCCTCCTGGACGCTCGTGAGCCGTCCTTCACCAACTCCGCGAACAACGGTGCCTTGGCCGCGACGGCCCACGCCGTGGTCAACAGCGGTGCCGTTCTTGGCAACCTCTTCGCCCTCCACATCCTCCCCGGCGATCCTTTCATTTTTGCCTCGCGCCTGCTTCAGCGCACTGGTGCCGTGAACGTGGCGCAGGTCAACGGCATCTGCGCCATCGCCCACGCCTGCCACGCGATGCCGTTCCCCATCTCCAAGGCATCCTTCTGGGCACTTGTCGGACACACCGCGACCGAGGCCAGCACCCCACAGCTGTGCGACACGCTGCTCACCCACCTCCGCCAGCTCAAGGTCGTCCCACAAGTGCCCCCCATGGAGCTCTTCTCCACGCAACCACCACTTCCCTTCTTTATGAATGCCAACGGCGTCGGCATGACTTCCCCACTTTCACCGCTGACCCCATCGACGACTGTCAGCGCCGCCACCGCGCGCACCGTGCCGCTCAACGAGGCGCGCCAGCGCACCGTCCACGTGTCGCACCTGCCTCCACAGCTGACCCAGCGCGAGCTCATGGACCTGCTGCGCCGCGGCGGCATCGTGAACAAGGTCCGACTGTGCATCGGCAATGGTTACTCCACCATCTTCGCATTTGTGGAGATGCAGACCGCTGACGACGCACGGGAGGTGACACGGCTGCTCAACAACCGCAACATGATGGGCGTCTGCATTCGCGTGCAACCCGCCCGAAGCCCGATCCAGGACGTGGTCGACGAGGATGCCGCGTACAGCCGCACGGGAGCCGCTCTCAAGCCCTGCACCTTTGGCATAAGCAACGCCTCTCTCATGTCCTGCGCTGCCGCTGTCCAGGCAGCTGAGAAGAATTGACTAGACAAAAGCACACTTTCTGCTTCTTCGTTTGCTGTCTCTCGCGTTTATATGTTGACTTCACCCACTCTCAACGCCTCTACTTTCCGTCTCTCTCTCTTTTTTTTTTACTTTTGGGGTTTGGACACTTGTTCTCCGCCTTTGTTCCACTTCGCTCAGGTGCCCTGTCAAAGTGGAAATTCCGCTTCAAAGAACTGTGCTTCTACGCCCCACTGACGCCCCAGGCTAATTCGCGTTTCCTTCGCACATTTCTCCTTCCTTTTCGTTTCTGTACATGTTGAGTGGCGTGCAGACGAGCTTACAATGGCGGCAGGACATTGGGATTTCTTCCGTCTCGACTCCAGTCTACCTTGCCCTTCTTTGTGATGCGCATGCACCCCCCGCAGAAGGAGGAGTCCATGCACTGGGCTCAACGTGTGCTGTGAGGTTCCACACTTCCTTTTCGTTCTGTTTTTTTCCCCTCTTTCTTTCCCCTGTATCTCTCCTCACTCTCTTTCCTTTTGTTTTCATCGACTTTGTCGTTCACACTTCGACACTCCTGGCCTGCTTGTGTCTCCAATATGTCATTTCGAGCATGGCCGATGTTGTCGGAGTCTCTTTCGCCTTTTACGTTCTCCTTCTTCACCGCATGTTTTAGCTACCCTTTCACCCACTTTATGATTCTCTTCTCCGTTTCTGTCAGACAAAAAGTTTACATAATATAGATGAGCACCGCCAAGACCGTCTTGGTCGCTGTCACTTCCTCCCTCTGGCTTCCCTCTTCTGAAGCGTACCTCTCGTCTTTTCCATCTTCTTTACTTTGTACATAACAGCATAGACCGCCAAAAATTTCTGTCTCTGTTGACAGAAACGTTTTGTTCTGTGTTACACTGTGCCTTTATCAAGAGTTAAAAAGCGTCCCTTATGTTTGCGGCACGTTGAAAAAAAAAAAAAAGAATAGACACCTGCACGTTCACTAGCTTTCCGACTCTCCCAGACTGCAGATTCGCGTGGTGCATCTCCTCGTTTCTCCGCAGAATTGATTTTTTTTTTTCTATTATACGTGCTCCGCCCGAATGGGCGAAGCAGGCCTCCCTTGCCGTGCGTCTCTGACTCACCTACAACAAATAAAGCGCACTTCCATGAGCCAAACTCATAAATTATGCTATAACGACCCTTCATCTCCGATAGACTGTCACACGAAAGGTTCAACCACTCTGTAACCCCTTCACGCCTTCGTGTGCAATTTGATTTAATGCTTTTTTTTTCTCTATGAACCCCAGTTCTTCCTTCACCATATTATTTTAGCTCTGTCTCCCGTTCAGCTTCCTTTGTGTGACCTCTCCCCTTCCAGTTGTGGTGTTGACGGACAAGGTGGGGGAAGAAACGCCCACAATGACGTTTAGAAATACACATGCGTTTGCGAATGGAAGTGAATCTCTCTCTCTATATATATATTAAGTCCACACACTTGTTTATCTCCCCTCCAAAAAAAAAGTTCACCAATTCCTTTTCACCTTGGTTCTCCTATTGGTTCATACATCAGGGCTCAGAGGCTTCTCCGCTGACCATTTCTTTTATACCTTCACCTACCCGCCATCCCGTTCACATAGATTCAAGTTCTTGCTCCTTTCCCTCTTTTGCTCTGGTATGCTTGCGCACTTTTTTTGTATTTCTTTTTTTTTCATTTTCGTTTTCCCTTCTTCACCAAGTGATTTTCCATCTCTCCATCTTTCCGTCTCTGACACCTCTCTTTTGTATTCTTATGAGTTTCCTTTCCCTCTTTCATTTTTTTTCCCTCTTTCACTATTCCTACGAACTGTAGTGCACGCGAAGACTCAGCGCGGACGCGTGCGTCACGAGACCACAGGCCACCAGCTAGTCCTCCTGCGAGCGCAGGTGTTGCTTACGGTGAGCAAGGACGCGGAGGAGCAGAGCGCGGTGCTGCGATTCTTCACCTGGAGATCCTCTCTTTTCGCTGTGCGTTTGCAGAGCCTTCCGTATTTCATTGCTAAACTACGTGTACTTCAACAACCTTATTAAAAACAACAACAGATGAAAGACACAAGGGTTAGGGTCCTTTCTCAGGGAAGAAAGAAAGATGACAATCATAAACAAGCTGCGTAGGTGGTCTGCTGTTGGCCATCACACGCTTTGTCAAGCTCACTGGGAGATTTATGTCTCTTGGAGGATGGGAAATACCGAAAGCAATGTGGAGCGCGCCTCTTGCCCTTCATTTCCCCAGAATGCAGTCCTCCCATTCGGTCTTCGCACACGGTGCACTACCAGAGGGAGACTCCGTGCATCCCCCAAGGGAACGACGTGCGGGTGCCATGTTGGGTGCAAGCAGCCGTACCGGCGCGACCGCCTCGCTCCACCCCACCACTCCACCGCTTGTTGCAGTGAAGATGTTTCATGTATCCGGCTTATATGGATTGCATTCACGCTCTACTTTCATCCTCACCTATCCCGTCGCGTACCATCATCACCGACTTGACACGTAGGCCGCAAGAAACAGAAAGAAGCGGGCAAAAGGCGAAAGCAGCAACTGAAAGACGACAAGAAGAGGCTGCAGTTGTTCGTGCATCGTTTTTTTTTTTCCCTGCAAAACACACTTTTCATTTGCTCTCTTCTTCACCACGCAGATGATTCGTGTCCCCGCGAGTTGGACATGCGCATCGCACACGACCGCCTTCGTCGAACGTGAGGATGGCTGCACCTACTTGTGCCGCGTCGTGCGCTCTCAGCCGACCGCAACGGTACACGAGGCGGTATTCCAGCTCCCCGTCGAGCCGGATGCTGTCCGCCGGCTGACACGACAGGATTGCACTGCACCAGAGACTGTCTGGGTGACGGCGGTGCCCAGACCGTCATCGAGCACGGCACCCCAAACGCTTTTCTTCACGCACGTGGAGGAGCCCACCGAGCTTGACGACAAGGAAGTGTCAGACGCACGAGTGGAGCGTCTACGCATTGCGTGCCCCCTGCGGGTCAAGGTGGCGACGAGCCTCACGCTGGCCGGCCCGCGCTTCGATGCTAGGGCAACGCCGAGCGAGCTAGGCGCCGTGCTTTCTGGCCGGTGTGTTGCCGTGGGTACTTCTGTTGCAGCGTGCGGGGCGACGTACAGGGTGGTGGCGCTCGAGGCTCACCACGGGCAGGGCGGTGTTGCACTGGTGGGGGGCGATTGTAGGGTGCGTCTCAATGATACAACAATGGCACGCAAGGCCCTTGCCGACTCCTCAGCATTTTTGATTGGACTAGACAAGGAACGGGAGCGTCTGCGCGGGGTGTTCGCCGTGGCACGGGGCAGCCCCGGGCAGGCCTTTGGCGTGCTCGTCCACGGCCCTAAGGGCTGCGGCGTGCGTTCGTTGGCAGAGGCGGCTCTGCAGGAGGCGGCGTTAGCGGAAGGGAGCTGCACTGTGATTGTGTGGACCCCCTCGCTGGATGTCGCGCTCACTCGACATCGCACACGCAGCCGCGTTCTTGCCTTCCTGATTCCCCATTGTGAGCGATTCTTCTGCGTTGACGGCGAAGATGGCGACGAGACTGCGGCTGCTCTTACTGCACGAATTCTGCAGACACACGTGCACGCGCTGACTCAACAGGCACTAGCGAACCGAGGCGCCCCGCAGCTGGCGGTGGTGGTGCTCGCGCTGACGCATGTGCCCGGCGCCGTGCGCGCTGGTGCAGGGTTAGGGAGCCCTCTGGACGCACTGATGTCCGTAGATATTACAGTGTCCCTCCCCGGTGCGGAAGAGCGAGCCGCCCTGCTGTCCGCGACCCGCAGACGCCCAGTGGCCACCTGCATGGAGGAGGCCCATTCCCTGGTGGGCCGCTCACGCGCTGAGGTGCTCGCGGCTGGCCTGCAGCGCTCGGTGGCGTACAGGCCACCATTCAAACCCGTTCGCTGGGCCGACATTGGAGGGTTGGAGGAGGTGAAGACCCGCTTACACAAGGCGCTGGTATGGCCACAGCAGCACCCAGAGGCGTTTGCGCGATTTGGGCTGAACCCGCCGAAAGGTATCTTGCTCTACGGTCCCCCCGGCTGCGCCAAGACGACGCTGGTCAAGGCTCTCTGCTCGGAGGGGTACTTCTCCTTGATTTACCTAGACTCGGCGACAGTGGTAAGCGCCTATGTGGGTGAGAGCGAGCGACAGCTGAGGGAAGTGTTCGCGCGCGCCGCGCAGCAGGCCCCGTGCATCGTCTTCTTTGACGAGATGGAAGTCATTGGCGCGCGCCGTGCCGCAGGGGATGGGGGGAAAGATGCGGAGAACGTGCGACTGCTGTCGACTTTGCTGACAGAAATGGACGGCTTCACTGCTGCAAAGGGAGTGTGCTTTGTTGGGGCTACCAACGTTCCGCATCTCATCGACGACGCTCTCTTGAGGCCGGGCCGCTTTGACTACCTTGTCCACGTGCCGCTGCCAGACCAAGCAGACCGCGAGCGAATTCTCTCCCTTTTCCTCCAGAAGACAGCTACCAGCGTTCCGGCGGTGGCCCTCGCCACGGAGGGGTTCAGCGGGGCGGATTTGAGTGCCCTTTGCTCCACCGCGCTGCTCTCCATGGAAGGGGCGGACGCCGCACAGCCACCGCAGCGCCTCTCTGATAGGGATTGGATGACTGCCTATCTGCTGGAGCAAGTGCGCTGCTTCAAACGCACGGACTATGACGCCAAGGCGCTACAGCGTTTCCAGCAGCAGCACACGACCAGTGTCTTGTAATGGCGTACAGTTACGCCCCACCAATCACTTTTGTGGGATTTCCACCCTTGTTGCTCAACTCACTCATGTTCAGCAAGTGTCCATGCGCCTTCGCGCGCAGAACACCCCTCTCCCTCCCCCTCTTCCCTCACACAGTGGCTTCGTAAGGTCCCCTGGAATGGATCTACAAGTTGGCTTTCGCCTCTATTTTCCATTTCTTCTGGAGAAAATGGATAACGTGCCAAGTACCTTGTAAAACTGAGGTCGTCATACCTGCACGAACTACCACGATTAAAGAACAGGGGGAAAAAAAGGATCCAACATTCGAAAACGATGAAGCTTGCACTAACACTGTCCACACGCTTTTTGCAGAGAGACGTGGTGTCTGAGGAGGAGGAATGATGATCGCGATGCATTTCGGGTGCGCCGTCGTCTCAACATCCATATTTGTCAGTCGACTCGAGTACAGTGCGCTTTCATGCACCCGCGCGAAAGCCACCCCTCGTGGGAAAGGAAAAAGGAGAGAGAAGAAGAATGCGCAAATATTTCATCCTCATGTCGCTCCGCCAACATCCTTTTATTATCCGCACCCGTTTAGGTTTTACATTCACAAGAAATCACATGTTAGATGTGACCGGTCGGGTGCTCCCTGGGGAGCGGACGGAGGCCTACGTTGCTGTTGTAGTGCGTGCAGGCGACAAGGGAAAGAAACCGCAGCCCATGTGCACGGAGATGCTTCATTGGGATGACTACAAACGTCAGCGCGGTATTAGCGACGGCACGCCCACGATGGCGGCATACTTTGGCAGCGCGGCGGCGAGCCAGGGCCCTGTGGGTGCCACCATCACGCAGCGCGTGTTTGTGGTACAGGACAAGAGGTATAGCACGGAGAAGGTGATCGCCGCCTTTCCTTCGTGCGCGGGATCACCGCGACAGATGCTCTGTGCGGAGATGATCCACTGGGATGAACTGCGAGAGGCGCGCGGTCTGCTCGCCCCAGGTGAGGAGCGACTCTCCGTGCGCTTCAACCCTGAAGCAGCGACAAAGACGTACCAGTTCTTTGATATGGAAAAGCGGACGGTGCAGACTTTCAAGTCGAGTAACGTGCCGCTCGCCAAAAGCGCGAATTCGAGGCGGTACTGCACTGAGATGGAGCACTTCGACGATTACTGCGCCGCACGCGGACAGCCGCAACCCACCCCAATGCTAGCTCTTTTCGGCACGGAGGCCTGATGAAAAGGAAAATAGGGGAGCACCAAACGGCTACTGCGGCGTACCAAGTTGCTCGTACAGCCTAGATGCGCAAAGACTCAATCCACATCCTTACAGCAACAGCGACAACAAAAATAAGAGGCAAACACACACGCATCAACACCCACGACAAGAAGAGTCATCGCCTGGATAGTGAGCATTTGGGAAGCTGCTGACGAGGACAGCAAGCCGTAGTTTGTCACCTCCGCCAAAGCCAACCTTGCTGATAGCAAGCGATGACATCACCTCTTTTTTTTTTTTTTCTGGCAGCATCTGGGGTCACACATGGGTCGTAAGAGACCTGAGGACAGGGGAGCTGCCTCCCTGGGAGGTCTGCGTGACTGCCGCAAGCCTATGCTTTTGCCCAGGTGCGCAGTCCACTTGTGTGCTTGCACAGCCACGAACATGAAAGAAAAGCACTCTGTGGCTTCTCATTCCCTTTTTTTTCACACCGCCGCCCATTTGATTCGACAGAAACTTTTTTGCATAGAAAACAAGGTCCTGGGTTTATTAGGTACTGTAGCACCCAGGCTACTTCACACACACGCACACACACAGACACACACCCCCATCGTGGGCTGTCCATCTCCCTAGTTCGCCACACCGACGCATTTCGACAGCGGTGTGACTTGGTTCGCCCGTCATCGACAACAATAGTCAAAGAGACTAAGTCGTGAGGTTGCCGCGTTGCCGAGTTCGCACCTTCGACAGAGACCATGAGCTTCTTTGGCGGCAACGGCTTTGGGCAGGCCCAGCAGCCGCAGCAGGGTGTCGCCCCACTCGGTCAGCCGCAGCCCAACGCGTTCGGCCAACAAGCGCAACCCCAACAGGCAGGCGGCTTTGGCCAGCCCGCCGCTGGCGGTTTTGGCCAACCCCAGCAGCAGCAGCAGCAGCAGCAAGCGGGCGGCTTTGGGCAGCCTGCTCAGCAGCCAGGTGGCTTTGGCCAGCCCGCTGCGGGTGGCTTCGGCCAGCCTCAACAGCAACAGCAGCAGGCGGGTGGGTTCGGACAACCCGCAGCCGGTGGCGGGTTTGGACAACCTCAGCAAGCCGCCGGAAGCTTTGGCCAGCCTCAGCAACAGCAGCAGCAGGCAGGCGGGTTCGGCGCTCCCGCTGGCGGAGGTTTTGGTCAGCCCGCCGCTGGTGGCTTCGGACAACCGGCCGCAGGTGGTTTTGGTGCGAAACCTGCGACTGGTGGTTTCGGACAACCACAGCAACCTGGTGCAGGTGGGTTCGGACAGCCTGCTCAGCAGCAGCAGCCAGGTGGCTTTGGTCAACCTGCCGCTGGCGGTTTCGGCCAACCTCAGCAGCAACAACAGCAGGCGGGTGGATTTGGAGCCAAGCCTGCTGGCGGTTTCGGCCAGCCGGCCGCTGGTGGCTTTGGCCAGCCTCAGCAACAGCAACAAGCGGGTGGCTTCGGTCAACCTGCAGCTGGCGGATTTGGAGCGAAGCCTGCGGCTGGTGGCTTCGGACAGCCACAGCAACCTGGTGCAGGTGGGTTCGGACAGCCTGCTCAGCAGCAGCAGCCAGGCGGCTTTGGGCAGCCTGCCCCAGGTGGATTTGGTGCCGCCAAGCCTATGGGCGGTGGTTTCGGTCAACCGCAGCAGCAACAGCAGGCGGGCGGGTTCGGACAACCCGCAGCCGGTGGCGGGTTTGGACAACCCCAGCAAGCTGCCGGAGGCTTTGGCCAGCCTCAGCAGCAGCAGCAGCAGGCAGGCGGGTTCGGCGCTCCGGCTGGCGGAGGTTTTGGTCAGCCGGCCGCTGGTGGATTTGGACAACCACAACAGCAGCAACAACAAGCGGGTGGCTTCGGACAACCGGCCGCAGGTGGTTTTGGCGCGAAACCGGCGGCGGGCGGCTTCGGACAGCCTGCTCAGCAGCCAGGTGGCTTTGGTCAACCTGCCACTGGCGGGTTCGGGCAGCCTCAGCAGCAACAACAGCAGGCGGGTGGGTTTGGAGCCAAGCCTGCTGGCGGTTTCGGCCAGCCGGCCGCTGGTGGCTTTGGCCAGCCTCAGCAACAGCAACAAGCGGGTGGCTTCGGTCAACCTGCAGCTGGCGGATTCGGAGCGAAACCTGCGACTGGTGGTTTCGGACAGCCTGCACAGCAGACAGGCGGCTTTGGCCAACCCGCTGCGGGTGGCTTCGGTCAGCCGCAGCAACAGCAGGCGGGCGGGTTCGGGCAACCCGCAGCCGGTGGCGGGTTTGGACAGCCCCAGCAAGCTGCCGGAGGCTTTGGGCAGCCCCAGCAGCAGCAGCAGCAAGCCGGCGGGTTCGGCGCTCCGGCCGGCGGTGGTTTCGGTCAGCCCGCCGCTGGTGGGTTTGGACAACCACAACAGCAGCAACAACAAGCGGGCGGCTTTGGTGGCGCGCCGACTAGCGGCTTTGGCCAACCAGCACAGCCGAATGCGCAGCAGCCCATGGCAGCAGGTGGCGCAGCGGCAGCACCCGCGTTCGTGCCACCCGTGTACCGCCCAAACGATCATTCTTTTTTAGCCCTTCCTGACTATGACGCCAAGCCCTATGGCGAGATCCATCTGTTTGCCACGTACGACCGCCCAGAAAAGCCCAAGCCAGCCCCACCGCAAACGGCGGCGACGGAAGGCACGCAGCCTACAGGCGGCGCTCTCACTCGGTCTGTGCGTCATTCGTGGCTCATGCGCCAGCAGCCCCCACCGGATGCACACGCTCCCATCAAGCAGCAGCCGGCGGCGCTGACTACCAGCGCACTGTCCCCTGCTGCCGTGCGCGACATCCTGCAGCCGTCCATCTCCCTGGGACAGGCCGCACCGCGCCAGACGTTGGCCAGTGACGCAGATCGCGTGCAGGACGAGGACGCCGCAGCCAGTCGCAGCGACGCCCCCGTCGCCGTCGCCAACCCGGCGGCCCCAACATGCAAAGCAGACGACTACGCCACGAGCCCCACCCTCGAGGAGCTCGCCCACATGCCGACGGATCGCCTGCATCAGGTCAAGAACTTTCACGTTCGCCGGAGCGACGGCAAATGTGAGGTTCTTTTTGTGGATCCGGTCGACCTTGTGGAGGTGGAGCTGACGGAGGCGGTGCAGCTCTCACCAGACGGCCGCGTGGATCTTACGCCGAACGGTCCGCTCGATGTCGCCGCTGTCGTGTCCGTGAGAGGCTTGGTGGGTGTGACGGTCGAGGACCTCCGCGAAACATGCCGCACCCGTGAACGCTGCCGCTTCCTTTCTTTCGAAAACTCCACCTGGCGCTACACGCTGAACCAGGACTACGAGCCTTCCGCTAACGATACCCGCGACGAGCAGACGTCTCTCTACTACGACGCTGCGGACGAGAGCATCGATCGCCGCCCATCCATCCACCATGAGGACTCCGAAGACGGTGAGGTGCCTCGTCGCTACACGGACCAGGAGCCTCCCACGGCATCCGCTGCGCTCGTGCCTGCCTCCACCCCCATGTTTGCTCAGAAGGTTGGACGCGAGCCGGTGCTCACACCGGCACCGGTAAAGATGGCCCCCTTTGAGCTGCCGTACGACCTCCCCAGCATGTCTAAGGCCGCCGCTCCCTCGAAGATCGACGTACGCATCCCCACCGGTCCCGTTGCCCAGCCAGAGAAGCCCGTCTACGTGGTCGCCAAGGAGGAATCGGAGATTTATTCTCGGCATGTGGCTCCCGCGACGGTGCGGGCTGCGGCACAGCGAGGCATCCACACGACGACCAGCGGCCCTGGGTTGCTCTCGCGGAGCTTCCGAGCAGCCTGGCAGAGCCCTGGCATGCTCCTCGCCATTCCCACCTTCGCCGAGCTGCATGACGGGCTGGAGGACAAGGCCGACGTGGCCGAGGTGCGTGGCGCGCATGTGCGCTTCGCGAACCCCTTTGCCTGGGCACGCCCCTCAAGCAAGCCGCTCATCACCTCCCTCGTGTCTGTTGTGCGTCTGTGCCTCGAACTCGCGGAGCTGACGGCCGTGACGGACCCCTCTGGTAACGCTGCCCTGGGGGCGGCGGCGGCGCAGGAGCATTACGGAGAGGTCAGCGTTCCTCTCACTCGCCGCGCCAGCTCCACGACGCTCTCCGAGGAGAAGATGACAAACCTGCTTTCGTGTCTGCGCGAGGCCATCGCTGGGGCGGATCCCACGCACCTCAGCCGAGTAGAGGCGCGCTCGCTGCGCCAGTGCCGCAGTGTCGTCAGCCTCCTCAGCGCGCTCTACGCCCTGCCCGAGGCCGACCAACCGAACCCCAACGCCGTCGAGGAGGCCGCCTACCTGCAGCAGCTGCGCCACCGCAACCTGGCCCGATGGCTCACGGCTGAGCTGTCAGACTTGCTGCAGAGCACCACGTTTGAGAGCAAGGCGGAGGAACTTGTGCAGATTATGCTGTGCCACAAGATGCGCGACGCGCGTGAGGCGGCCAAGCAGCTCAACAGTGAGGACCTGGCAAGGGTGGTGCGGGTGTGCGGTGAGGGCAATCAGTTCGGCGCCTACGTCGAGATGGCGCGCACGGGCTTTCAGGATGGCGAGGCGGTCCGTGACCGCGTGGTGAGCCTGCTGTCAGGCAAGGTGGAACCGTTCATCTCTCAGAACGAGTACGAGAACATGGATGGCGATGGAGCCCCAAAGGCCAATCCAGTGGCCGCCACCTGGAAGCAGCTCCTTGGTATCTACACTTTCTACGGCTGCACGCCGGATACCTCTGCCAATGACATTGTGCTTAGTTTTCTCGACCGCCTGAGCGCGCCTTCGTCCCGCACGACGAAGCCCCTACCGCCGTACGCAGAGAGACTGGGAAACGGTGTCCTGTCGACCCGCCGAGGCAAGGACGCTGCCACCCGTGGCAACACCTTTCAGGACGCTGCTCTGCTGATCCTCGAGGGCTTCGCGCAGGGAACCACGCCAGCTGCCGTCGCGCTGCACCCACACGCATCGAGCTACTGCAGCACAGATTTCCTCACCCCATTTGTGATTCTGTGCGTGGTGCGCGCCTTGGGCCTGGCCCGTGACGCGCCGTACGCCGATGCAGAGACACGCACGCTGCTCGGTGTGTCCGCGCAATTGGAGGCGAACGAGGACACGTGGTTTTGGGGGCTGGTGCCGCTGCACATGCTCGAGCCCGACACAGCGCGGTGGCATGGCGTCCGCGACTTCTGCCGCCGCAATGCTCTCCGCGCCAGCCACCTACGGGAGCGAGGCAGCGGCGACACGATGGTGACGGCCTTTCAGCACATCCTTGCGAAGCTCAAGGTGGACGAGAAGGAACTGGAGCCGGTGGCGGCGCCAGAGGAGGCCCCCGCAACGCAGCCCGTTAACCGTCCCAGCCTGCGCACGCACGAGGACCTTCAGAAGGCGCTTTCCCGCCTCACACTCAGCATCTCTTGAGGTGGTAGGGGAGACGAACAGGTGCTCCGTACAGCATCTTGGCTCTGTCAAAGTTGTTTTTTTCTTTTTTTTTAGGTTTTACGAGTTGCGTGAGGCGAAGTGTTTGTTATGCGTCTGCTCAGCCAAGCCAGGGGATTTAATGATGCACTCCCCGAATATTTTTTCTTCTTCTTGTTCGTTCGCTCGGTGGACTGTTGTTACGGCGATGGATTTCTGGTTGCCCTCGGCCAAGGGTGCCGACCAAAAACCGAACCGATCTAGAGACAGAGGTAAGAGTGGGGAGAACGGGCCATCCCACCTCTAACGCTCCCTTGCAAACAATAATATGGACGCAAAGAGACACAGGAAAGGAATCACGGATTGCCCTCCCAGAGGTATTCTCTCGAGGTGCGTCTGCGAGCGGCGTAGCCTTCGGGACTTGTTGTGCGACTTCCGTTGTGACGAAGGGAAAGGCTCCCCAATGAGAACTGTGCTGTACGTCGTCGTCGTCTGAAGCGATTGACTCGGGGCAAATTCATTTCATGTGTGTGACCACGATGACACTATACAATGTCGGAGATGGCGCCGTCCACGCGTAGACCCCGCGTCACCCTCTCATGCGCACCTCACCCATGTTCTGCTCACACTTCTCTCCATTCCTATCGTCGCGTGGATGGATCCGCAAAAGGCACAGAAGAATCCATGAAAGCACAGTGACAAACCAGAAAGAGAAAAGCAACCCCTTCAATCTTTACTCTGTGCCTAACGAAGCTGAACTCCCTTTTCGGTTCTCAACGCAAATTCACTTCTCCTACGCGTCATTGCACACGCACACACACACATACACACACACACACAGACATACACACACGGGCTGTTGAGCTCCTCTTTAGACGGGAATCAATTTTACACGAGAATGTTCTTTTCTGCACACATTCCTCACTTCACGTTGTGTCTCGAGGGGAGCGGGAAGATTGGGAACGCCTCCTTGCTTATGCACCGGTTATACGACTACTGGTATCACAAGGGCTACTGGGGAGCGGTGTCCGCCTCTGGGGTCGACTTCCTCAACGCTTTCGCTGTCTTTGTGATTGTTTTCGTTTTCACCATGCGATTTCAGTGGTCCGTTGCGTTGCACTGCAACAGCGACAGCGAGTGCGCCTCACACCCCCTGCTGAGCGGCCTTGCCTTCCCCCATCTGTTTGCGCGGACCTTTCTGGGGTATCTTGTCGGTTTTGTGTTGTTGATGGCCGCAGCAGGGTCTGCGGCTTATGAGGGCGTCACCCTGGCGGCAAATGTCTTTACATACCACGAGGTGGAGGTCCTTGTCCGCGACGCGGACCTGGACCCAGGGTTTCTCACGCCGTGGCACCGCTGGCAGTACAACCGGCACCGCCGCGCCGCACGGGAGGAAGGGCATGAGATTGTCGGGGCGACGCAGGGCCGCCGGCAAGCCTTGACGCTCATGAGCTGGGGAGACTTCCTTCATCACATGTGCGCCTACCTGTCGCGGGAGAAGAAACTGAAGCGCTGCGATGGCGGCATCTACTTTGATTCCCTGCGCGCTATGCAAACCCTCATGCAGAAGGACAACTTTTTAATCGCCCTGCACGACAGCGGCATGATGGAGAAGGGCCCGCTGCGGTATCTGAGCCCAGAGACGCTTTCTTTTCTCGTCGAGTCCGCCCTCGACCCATTCGGTGTTCTCTACGTGCGCGATGAGGGCCTCTGGCGAGTGCAGGAACGCACCACGCGGTATGCGGTGGTGAACCTTGTTCTCTACCCATTTGTGGCGGCCTTTGCAGTGCTCAAGTTGCTAGTGAAGAATGCGGGCCAATTTAAATCCAACTACCGCGACTTTTCCCAGCGGGAGTGGAACTCGCTGGCACGGTGGCGCTTCCGCCTATACAACGAGGCACCTTTCCTGCACGCGTGCCGCCTGGCCCACGGGCGTGACACGGTCGCAACCATGACCGAACGACTGTCTGTGTCAAACAACCTTCGTCACCTGGCTCGCCGCCTGAGCAGCGCCTGCGTCCTTGTCACCATGGTGCTCACCTTCCTGAATCCCACCCTGTTTACTAGCGGGCGCATCATGGGCCTCAGCCTGGTGTGGTGGCTCTCCCTATCCCTCCTCCTCTTCTCCATGTTCGGCACCCCAGACCCGCGTGAGCGAGAGTACGTCTACACTACAGATCTGGAGAAGCTTGTCGGGCAGCTTCACTACTGTGACGCCGAATGGACTGAGTCGGGGGACGCCTTTTACAACCACATGACGTCCACCTTCTTCAAGCCACGTTTCGTGCTGTCGCTGGACAGCTTGGCGCGTGCGCTTGCCGCCCCGTTTGTGCTGCTGTACACCATGCGTGACGGCAGCGCTGCAGCGCTTCTCGACTTTCTCCACAGCCGCTCCGTCGTGGTGGACGGCGTCGGGTCTGTCCCGGCCGACGCCGTCTTTGAATGGGAGTCTGTGGACGATGGCACCACAGAGGACGACGCGGCGACGGCGGCCGGGCTCTACGAGAAGGGCGAGGGTGCTTCTAGCTCCTTGCTGCGCTGCCCAACCACAGGGAATGGGGCCGACCGGGGCGGCGCGACGTCTTCCTGGACGTCAGCACGGGAAGGCGCTCGCAGGGAAAAGATGGAACGGTCCATCGCCAGCTTCTGCGCTGTTTACCAGCAGTGGATGGAGGAACGACTGGAAACGGCGCAGAGCGACCGCGACGCACGCAACCAGCCGCTTTACGACTTTGTCCAAGAGCTCAATGACCGCGTCCGCGCACAGGAGCAGGCTATGCTCTTCCAAAGCCAGCTTCAGCAGCCGAATGGCAGCGCGCCTGTCGCGTCGCTCTTCCAGTCCATGAATCAGTCCTGGGTGCCACCATCCCGCGTGGCGCGAGGAGGCCGCACGGGCACCGAGCTCGGTACCCCAGCCACTGTCGAAGATCTGTCTCTGCAGCTCTGCCACTCTCAGAACACCGATCCACGGTTTTCAACCGCCCACGAGCGGGAGCAGCTCTTTGTCTCACAGGTGTACTTCGCCCATGCCCAGCCTGCGTCCTCCGCAGCGCCGGGCCGGGCCGGCAGACCAGGGGCGGCGTACGGCACCGCACCAGCAAAGGGCAGTGGCGCTGGGCGTGGCGAGTACGCGGAGGTGTAGGTCACCCCCCGCTCGCCTATCATCATCACTGCCCTCATTTGTTTTTTTTTATTTTGCCACGTTGCTTTATTTTTTTCTTGCTGCATCAGACAACAAAGAACAACATGAGGCAGAATGGTACGACATTCGCTGACGAACGTGACTAAACAGAGCGCACATGAAAACCTAATCAAGCCCTCTTCGAAGCGCACCTCGGTCTCTCTCTATATGTGCATGGGCATCGGCATTCCTGTGCCTTTGCAGCTTCACCCATCAGGCTCACCCTGCCGGGGATGCATCGTCCCATTCGCGGGGGACCCAACAAGCGAAAGATCTCTGATTTCTTTGAATATGCTCACACTTCTCTGACCTTTCCTTTGTAATGATTGACGTGGGGGGACGCTTCTGCAAACACCACCATCCCTGCGATCGTACCGAAGCCTCCTCCACTTTCCAGTGACGTGTGTTTTTTCTTCGAGACTTTCACTTGTCAGCTGCCTACTAGATTCTTTGCACAGCTCAGCGTTGCCCTATTCGTTACAGAAGCCGCGCGCAGTATGGAGGGTGTTGAAATCGAATTTGACCGTGCTTGGGACACCGTTGTGGGGCAACGGGATGCCCAACTCCAGCAAGATCACGCAGCCCTGGACCGCGCCTTGCAGGAGGAACTTGACATGCTGCTTGTGTCGGTGAGACAGTCCCTTGCAGAGGACCAACCGGAGCTGGAGAAGGAGATGGAAAAACTGGCAGAGATGGCACGTCAATTCCGCGAAGGGGTGGCGCTGTGGAGCCGCAAAGCAGAGAGCGGCGTCCACGCCATTGAGGAGCGACAGCGTGCCCTGGGCCTGCAGGTGCAGGAGACATCGATTCGTACGGCAGCACGCCGCGAGGATCTTGTTAGGCGGCAGAAGCAGCGCGCAGAGGATGTAAAGGAGAAGTGCACCCGCATCCTGAATGAGACCGAAGGAACGTCCAGAGCGTAGCCAACCGATTCCTTTGTCCTAAACGAAAATGGGCCCTTGCTGCCACGCCGTCCGTTGTCTTTTCTCTCTCATTTCTCCCCTGACCCTTGGGTCACTGCTGCTACGGACACCTCGACGTCCGGCTACTGACGTCGAGGAAGCCGTTTTTGCTTTGTTTTGCGTTTTTCAATAGACATCTCCAGATTTCCTCATAGACAGCCATCCACCGCTGACTTCCGGTTTCCTCCCTCTAGACGCGTACGTTGTCAGTTCCTGCATTTGTGTTTGAAGAGAGAAACGGTCACAATTATATACATCTTACATTCAAAGAAAAGAGGCGAACCAAAAAACGACAACAACAACAACACGAGCGTTTACTGTGAAGCAGAAGGAACGGGGTAGACACTAGGAATGGTGAGGGACTCGCGACGTCCATTCATCTCTGTCAATTCATTGTATTGCTAGCCGTCAGCGACGCGCTCGCAGTAGCATTTGTGACGACGCAGGAAATGCGTGCTCGACGCCACGGCGTTGCGCACCTGCAATGCTTCCCATGAAAGAACTACGACACTTGGCCCAGGCAGCTCACCTACCCTCGACCATGCGAATACCCTCGACCAACAACCACAACAACCCAAGAGCAACCATCGCAAGCACCGCTGCACCCACTGCCGCTGTGCTCGAGGGTTGAGCTTTCATCTATTGTTGAAGTTTATTTAGCAGCGCACATCTCGAGTGCCCCCTCATTCCCTCCCTCCCCTCGTTTTTTGAAGGAGAGATGCGGTCACGGTTGTTCTCTAGTTGCCGTTCCACCGCTGGAAGGAGGTTTCCCTTTCACATGGCTGTGCCAGTCGCAACGTTGCTCCCGCGGCGTGCGTACACAGCACCTTCTATCGCTCCAGAACAAACGGTGCCTGCCTCCGTGCGCTTTCACCATTTTCGCCGCGTGGTGACGGCGTGTGGGGGACCGTCGGTGGGCCTTCTGCATGCCCGCCGGTTCCAATCCAGCAGCTCCCAGGACCTCTATGCTGTTCTCGGCGTCAGCCCAACGGCGACGCAGGATGAGATTAAAAGCGCGTATAAGAAGCTCGCGCTGCAGTACCACCCCGATCGCAATCACGAACCGGGTGCGGAGGAGAAGTTCAAGTCGATCTCCGCCGCGTACAGCGTGATTGGCCACAAGGACAAACGCCGGCAGTACGACATGCAGCGCTCTACGTTTGGCAGCGGTGGTAGCAGTGCGAGTAGCAGCGGGGGCGGGGGCGGCAGCTACGGGTACGGCCAGCAGCCCGGTGGCTTCCCTGGTGGTGGCTTCCCGGGAGCAGGCATGTATGGTGGCGGGTTCCCCAACCAGGGCGCGTACCAGCAAATGTCGAAAGAGGAGGCCGATCGCCTCTTTCGCGAGATCTTTGGCGGCATGCGGGTGGACCAGATTTTCCGCGACTTGGAGGAGGAAATGCGTCGGAGCAGCACTCGGCAAGGCATGCACTCGAATGCCGGTCCCTTCTTCCGTCAAGGTGCACAGGCGACCAATGTCTTCTCGGATCGCTTCGGCAACCGTATGGAGGAGCACATTTTCACCGACCCCTCCGGTCGCCGCTTCACTATTCACCGCCGCACCAGCACCGATCCCAATGCCAGTGTTAACCAAACCGACGAGGACTTCGACAGCGCCCACAGGAGTACGAGCGATGGTCGCGTGCGCTTTGGAAATGCGACCTACACCCACGAGAAACCAGAGATGGATTTCACCCAGCATTACTTTGGCTTCCGCTCACACAACCGCAGCCCCCTCTTTGTCTTTCTGTCGTTGGGCGCGTGGTTCATTGTCCTGGGCACACTCTTCTCGTGCATGTTCTACTTCTTGTTCCACCATCCTTTCTTCTCCCTCGCTGTCATGTTCCTTCTGTTCGTCGGTCGCCGTGGCCGCTTTTGATGAAGAGAGCAGCCGAGAGGCGGCCAGGCTCCGCTACAGACTGAGCGGAAATCGGAAAAGGCGTGACTGTGAGCCCAACTGGTTGTGTGATCAGGGAGGGAGGACACTACTAAGCGGTGAGTGCAGACAACGACCCTACCTCCTGTTTCCCCTTGTCCACACGTCTACAAGGCCTTCCTCAGCTCTTCTTCTTTTCAGCATTGTCGTGAGCCAATGATGGGGGGAATTGCTGGCTGTCGGTCTCCCTCGCTTATGGAGCCTTGTTAAAAATATATCTCACACAGTATTCTTCCTATTCTACCTCTCAATTTCGTTGCCATATTTGACCAAAATATATTTCCGAGAGCAACGGCTGTCACTAACGAAACATTGTTGCGCGAAAAGTTCTTATAAGAGCTCTATCGTCACAAGGAGAGGAGCATCTGGTTGAAGGGAGGAGAAGTCGACAGCGCGAAGCGCGACTCCTGCGCTGTGCAGGACAAGTAAAAAATAAATAACAAACAACAACCATCAATTCCACCCTCGCGTAAGCGCTATTGTTGCGGGGTGAATGGACTGTGTGGGAGACCTGATGCTGTGACAGAGCGCGTGCGCGTATGCCCCTCGTCTCTGGTGCAATCGACATGGGTATGACCCACGTTGCTCTCATTTCCTCATATCATTAGCCACCTATGATTCTCTTGTGAACTAACCTGTCAACGATAAGAGTGAATCTTTTTTTCTGTGCTATTTTGTTTTCTTTAGCGCCCCAGATACACATATACACGTTGTTCTCTTTCACAAAAGTAGCGAATCACCGTCTACCTCTTCTTCCCTTGGTACTCCGACGTGCGTTTCTCTTGTCTCTTGCCACCATGAACCGTGTGCAGAATTTGGAGAACCAAACAACGGGCTTCGCGCCCGTGGTTGTGGTTGTGGGCTCTTGCTTCCTTGACTACATCGCCTATGTGGATCACCTGCCACAGGTTGGCGAGACGATGCACTCGGAGAACTTCCAAAAAGGCTTTGGAGGGAAAGGCGCTAATCAGTCTGTGGCGGCGGGCCGTCTCGGTGCCAAGGCGGCGATGGTCGGCATGGTGGGTGGGGACGGTGATGGCACCGAGTACATCAAGCAACTTCAAAAGAATGGCGTCAACACCACCTACATGTTCCGCGATGCGGAGAGCGCGAGCGGCTTGGCGATGATCTTTGTGGACACCAAGAGCTCTAACAACGAGATTGTCATTTGCCCTAACGCCACACACAAGTTCACGCTTGATATGCTCAAGGCGCGTACCAACAACTTTGAGAAGATCTTCCCCAAGAGCGTCCGCTTTGTGATTTGTCAGAACGAGATCCCGCTGGAGGTGACCTTGGAGACGCTGAAGGCTGCCCATTCACGCGGTATCTACACCATTTTCAACGCCGCACCCGCGCCGAGGCCGGAGGAGGTGGAGCGCATCAAGCCCTACCTGCCCTATGTGTCGCTCTTCTGCCCCAACGAGGTCGAGGCAGCGCTTATCACGGGCATCAAAGTCACAGACAAGGCGTCGGCCAACAAAGCTATCAAGGCGCTGCAGGCCCTCGGTATCAAGGACGTCGTCGTCACCCTCGGCAGCGCTGGGTTCGCCGTGTCAGAGGGCGGCGCGGAGCCCGTCCACTGCCCAGCGGAGCGCGTCAAGGCCGTTGACACGACAGGCGCAGGCGACTGCTTCGTGGGCTCCTTGGCCTTCTTCCTGAGCAAGGACCATTCGCTGCTGGAAGCCTGCAAGCGCGCCAACCGCTGCTCCGCGATTAGCGTGACTCGTAAAGGCACCCAGGCATCCTACCCGACACCCAACGAGCTGCCACCAGGCACCTTGTAAGTGAGGCTTTCACGTCCAACGGACGCGTGAAGATGAGGAGAGAGGTGAAGTTCAGGTCAACTGGCACCGATGAATTTCTACAGAACGGCGACGGTGCGCGTGTGTGCGCTTCCGTAACGACAATAAACCACCGCTCGCTCAGAGACCCTTGCAGATTCACCCACGCGTTGGTGCTATTTAAATTCCGCCTTCCTCCCTCATGGTACCTCGCCCACCCGGGTTTCTCCTGCCAGGGATGGCATCTCTTGATACGCTTCCGTACACGAACGAGTCTTTGCACAGACATGGCGCGTCGTTTTGGCTGTGACGCATTCAAAAGCCCCTCCTTTCTTTTTCTCAGCACACCCCGACAATCGATGTCTGGTTTCTCTCTCTCTCTCTCTCACACACACACCTTTCTGTTTTTCAAAAAAAAAAAAAACAAGGAAAACATAACCGTATTTACCCCTTCTCCAGCGCGCGAGCGAAAGTTTTATCCGGTTCGCCGCCTAGTCTTCGTCTTGTGCTGTCCACGAATACACCGCATGACAAGTCAACGAAATCATGGGGCCTCTTTCATCTTCAAAACGCATCTTGTATTTCACTCTCTTCGTTTTTTTTTTCTCTCCAACCGCCTGTGTTGGCCCCGTCTTCTGCAAGCGCACCCGGAGTGCAACTCTCCCGCACAACGATTAAACTTCTTGACAAAGTGTTTCTCAATTCAGCTTTCCTGCGTCCCCACGGGGAAAAGTACGAGAATAGCCCTTTTCGGAAAGTGCGGCGGTCAAAAGTTGTTTTCCCCTTTCTGTTCCCAGCGTCAACGCATCTTAACGCAAGTAGCATCCCTCAACATGGCGTCGCAAGCACAGTCGTCGAGAAGACGACAACACAAGGTCAAGATTGACAGTAAAAGCAAACGTTAACGTAAGCAGGGCGAATCATTTCTATAAAGGAAGGCACCTTCGCAGCCAATGATCCTGAGTCTTCGCCTGCCTTTAGGGGCTACAGAGCACATTGATGCACCTACAGGTTTGTTGCATACCTAGCTCTCGTGGTTGTGCAAGAAGGTTACGCGACGTCCGTCATCGAATGTTCGACCTGATGAACTCCCGACCTTGCTTTCAATTCCTCTTTCCACATTCATGTTATCCCAACGTAGTTCGGCTTTCATTTTTTTTTTTAACATATCATAAATTAGATCATTCTTCTGTTCGCAGAGCCGATTCTTTCTACTGTTTTTTCTCTCTTCTCCTTTTACCTTTACCCTTCACAGCCTTCATATCTGATCGCTGAGAAAAGCACGATAAAGGAAAACGAGGTCACATAGATCCACCGGGTTAAAGATACACACAAACACACACATCAAACACGGCTACTTATAGACGTCGTTGTGCTTACCCGATCATCTTTTTCTTTCCGACTTTGCTTTCAAGAAGTTATCTCTTTCTTTTTTCTTTTCCAATCACCACTAGTATCACCAGTGTGAGCTTTAGAAGCACCTTTTTTTTTAAAAAAAAAATTCCCTTGATTCTTTGCGCCTGATTCACTCAACCGACAGCTTATTTTCAGGTTTCACCCAACCCACTTTTCACACACACACACACACACACACACGCATACACGCACGCTGAGAGATCAACTGACCAACAAAGAAACGACTCCAACATGACCGCTACTGCCAGTGCTGACGTGCGACCCCACTCGCGGCAGACTTCGCCCGTCCCTCGGCGCCAGCTCGGCTCTCTCTCGGTGAACCAGCGCTCGTACTCCCGCATGAGTTCCTCCAAAGGCATCTACGGCGACGAGAGCCCGCTGCTGTCGCCCCTGCCCTACTACCCCCGCCGGCGCAGCGTTACCTTCGCGGGGAGCAGCGATGTGCGGGAGGAGCGACCCACGTACAATGGCATGTACTCCGCCTCTGCGCCGGTGTCGCCCGTGCGTAAGGGATCGCCGCCGCCGGTGGGCATCCTCAAGAAGGGCGCCTCTCACGGCGTCCCGTCAGCCTTTGAAGAGGATGAGGGGGCTCGCCCAGGCGGTGCGGTGGAGTCGCAGCAAGGGGCAGCGGTGCGCTCGCACAAAGGCTCCGCGCGCTCCTCGCCTGTGCCTCGTCGCGGACGCTCCGCCAGCCGCCAGCGCCTTGCTGCCCGTCGTCGTGAAGCGCAGCTGCACCACAGTTTCTACGATGACAGCTTCGTGGAGGAGTTTGTCCTGAGCTCCAAGGCGCAGCTGGAGAAGGAGGAGGAGGAGCGCCGGCTGCAGGCGCAGATGGAGGCCGAGAAGGAGAAGGCGCGCCGGGCGGAACAGAAGATGGTGGCGGCGACGGATAAAATCAGCGCTCTGCAGCACGCCAAGGAGGTGCTCATGGCGGCGGCAGAGCGCCGCCGCGGGTCCACCCCTACCCCATCTCCTGCGCGCGTCTCGTCTCGCACGGAGGGCAAGCGGTCCACCGCGGCACCAAAGGAGACAGACCTGCTCAAGTCCCTCGAGGAGGATTCCGACCCGGAGATTCAGTCGGCGCTCGCAGAGCTCTCGCGGGTGGCCGCCAAGAGCGAGGCCTCTCGCCGCAGCCGAAAGTCGGCCCATCAGCGCCGCTCCATGCCGATTGTCTCGGAGAGCGCTCTTCTCGATTCGGACGAAGCCAACGACGACAGCGATGTCTATGATGTGGAGGCGACCCGCCGGAACAAGCGTGCCAAGCTGGAAAAGATTGTCTCTGACATTCTCTTGCAACAGGAGAAGCGCGGGAAGAGTAAGCGCAGCGTTGTCGTTATCAATTGGTCTGACGCCGACGATGAGGCCTCCGGCGAGGACAGGAAGGAGGAGGAGGAGGAGGAGGAGGAAGTCGTCGCCCGCGCGCGTCCAGGAAAGCGCTCCCGCCCCGCACCCACCAAGAGCCGCAGCGTTGCCCTCGCGACGGAGGCGACGCTTGTGCCCGCTCGCGGAGGCACCCGCAAGGCGAGTACGTCGCGCCGCGCCGCCTCCTCGCGGAGGCGCCACAACAGCACCGCCCCTGACCTCGGCGACTCCCTCCTCTTTGAGAATGAAGAGGAGCAGCCCATTTTATTGCCGCGACGCCAACAGAAGCGCCCGGTCCCGACACGCAGCATGTCCGCCCTCAACGCCGCCGCCGACGATCTTCTCCTTAGCGAATCGGAGGAGGCCAGCCACAGGCCGCCTCGCCGCGCACCACGCGCGAACCGTCCTGCGGCCAAGAAATCTGCTGCTGCTTCTGCTGCCGCTGCTGCTGCCGCCCCGCGTGCGGACCCCTTCCTCGACGATGACATGGCCTTTGGCGTAGATGACGTGACGCCGCCACGCGCCCCAGCGCCTCGGGCACGCCGTGCCACAGGTGCGGCGACGGGCCGTGGCGCGCCAAAGGTGAGCCCCGACGACCCCATGTCCGTCTTCTTTGATGCGGCTTTCCCAAGCCCATCCAAGTTTGATGAGATGATGCAGCAGGCGGGCGGTCTGCCAGAGGCTCGTCGTGGCAATGGAAACCGCGGCCGCCAGCCCAACTTGGTGCTTCCCAGCTCCATTGCGCGCCGCCGCTAGTAGCCGGGCATGGCCCTACAGACGGAGCGAAAGGCATTCGCTCAATCACACACATGCGCACACGAGTGACGTGTGCGTGTGGGGAAGGGCGTCCAATCATCGGGATGACGTTTTGAAGAGAAGGGGTGATGTACGAGAAAGCGTAGACGACGCGTATGCTCGACTTCAACGTGTATCGCAGGGTCTACTACACTGAAAGGGTCTGTACCACCCGTGCTCCCCCCTTTTCTCCAAGCTCAGCCGCTTTGCATGATAGATGGCGATCGCTTTCCTTCCTCAAGAATGAGTTTTTTTTTTCTGTATGTTTTTTTTTTTGTGTTGTTCGTCATTCTTCTGCTTGTTTGACTCGACCACCGTTTTGGTCGCGGAAAAACAAAAAACGACAGCACTTGAGCAACTACGTACTTGTGTGTGAGGCGCTTTGTATTTTACTTTTCCTTTTCTCTTTGTTTAGATGCATAGATAGATACTGTTGATGGTGCGAGATCGCTTTCGCTCCCCATTACCGTTCGCACTTCCCCTTTAGTTTGCGGGGACTCGGTCAGGGCACGGCGTAATCTCCTCACGATTTACTCACTTTTTCTTTCAACCCCTTGTTCATTTTTTTGAAAAATTTTCAGCAAGGTGCACGGATGTGCCGCGTTCGCGTTGTCACTCGTGCTGGCCGTATCTGCAAGAGTACACACCCGCAAGAAAATAACAACAACAACAAGTGATCAAGAATGCGTTAGTGACCAGTTGCAGCGGCAGCACACACTTACAACTGGATCTGAGAATGTGCAGTTCAGTGTGCAGCGGCAAGTTGAGAGAAGAGGGAACATGCTTTCTTATCTTGGCACAGGGTGACGGGCATGGACCGTCTTGTGGCGGCTGTGCGCCGCGGCTCTCGGGAAATAGGAAGTGATGAACCGTCGATGCCGTGCCGGCGAGGGAACTGCGGCAGACGTCACTGCCTGTGCACGAGATAGGCGATGGCTTGAACAAGAAAATGTCAGAAAACCTTTGAGTTTCGTCATCGTTTACTTCCACCCAGCGGAAGGAAGAAGAACGCCTTTGCTCCCGCACAAGAGAACGGGATGGTGTATGCGTTGTCTTGAATGCTCACGCACCTCAACATGCTATCCTCTTTGCCTCGACATCTCCCCCTACGTCATCTCACCCTTGTTGCATCTACTTTAGATTGCATTTGAGGGACAATAAATTTGTCTCCTCCTCTTCCAATTTCTCAGCCCCCTTTCCTTGCTCCTATTGTGCGGGCATTTGTGAAGACGTCGAAGGGGTATAAAAGCCAAACACGGCTTCCGCTGAAAAAACAACAACAACAACATAGAGTAGCTCGTGCAGTAGTGGTGCCAGGATGGAGTCTGGAACGACTGCTCTGCTTCTTCCAGAGGCCATGCAGGCAGCCGCGCTTGGTGGGGCAGCGGAAATTCTGGTGGAGGAGCGGCCCGGCACTCTGACACCTTCCCGACGCTTTCTCCACATCTTTGACGACTACGAGCGGAGGGAAAAGATCTCGAGCGATGCAGCAGCCATGTCAGAGGCGGAACGCACCGTGCACGAGCAGCGGCTAAAGGATTACCGGTGGGCCTGCAGTACGCTGTGGTCGCACGATCAGCTCCAGGCGTTCCTCGCTTCCCCGGAGCCTGCGCTGTGGCCAGAGCTCGATACCCTGCATCGGGCCGTGGACCTTGTGTGCCAGCTCAGCCTCTACACACCAAACCCATCCGCGGCCGACGTTCGTACCCGCGAGCATCTGAAGCGCGCCGTGGCCATCATTGAGCGCGAGATGCGTTACGCGGGGGTGCATCCTCTGAAGGAGGCCCCTGTGGCTGGGCAGCTCGTGCCTTACGAGGTCAACCAGTGGCTCCGCTCCTCTGGCACCGTGAAGATGTCGGTGCCCGATGTGCTGGAGAGGCGCCAGACCTCCGGCACCGGGGCGGTGGCAGGCAACAGCGCGTGGCTCGTGGAGGTGAGCACCACGGTGCACATGGCGTCCGAGGTGCTGCGCCTGCCCGTGACAGCACGCGCCGCGGAGAAACTGGTGAACTTGGTGCTCCCACCGTCATCGACTTCCCACACGTCTGCGACGGTGTCTGCACCGCAAGACCCACGCAGAACCTGGCAGGCACTTGTCGCAGCGCACACGCACGCACTGACGGCTGGTACCGCTGCCCTTGCCGGAAGCGTCGCGGACGCGGTTGTGGCGTTCCAGACGAGCGAGAAGACAATTCTCACGCTGGCGCACCATGCGGCAGAGGAGCGCGACGCTCGGGTGCGGCTGCGCATGGGTGTTTTTGTCACTGTCATCCACCGCGAACTCCTCTTCTTGGTCAGCGGGAGAGCCCCAAAGGCTGGTCTGACTTCACGAGAAAAGGAAAAGTTTCAAGAGCTCACGGGCCTTGACTTTGGGGCCCTCACCGCGGGAGGCTTTGTGCGGCTGGTGGAGGCACCGCTCATGAAGGCTAACGTTGACGAAGTAGTGCGGCAGGTATTTCTCAGCCCCGCCTGGTCCTGCAACGGGGCGACACCCACAGACGCTTACGCGGTGGAAGCGGTGGGCGTGCTCGGCGGGAGTGACGGCGGGACAGATGCTCCTCCACCCGTCATGCTCTACAAAGTGTCCGCGGCGCATAACCCCTTCTTGGTGATTCACGGCCCGCGCGTGATGGGGGGTCCCACGGGCGCGGACGCTCTCTCTGGGCTGCTCAAGCGGCGGCGCGAGGCTGAGGCGGACGCAGAGTTACAACAGGCGGTCGCCTTCCGTGCGGAGGGCGACGTTGAATCAGCCGCTGGCCACGGACGTGGACCGACAGCCGGTCCGTCCAGTGTCACGTCGCGGTTGCGTGGTGGGGAGCTCCGCGCTGCGGTGGAGCGGGTGGTGGTAAATGTGCTGGCGGCGGAGTCCATGTCCAAGGCAGCGCTGTCGGCACACCCGGCGCTGGCTGAGTTTGCTCGCCTCAAGGAATTCGATGCCATCCTCAAGGAGACCCTCAAGACACACACCGAGTACAGAAACCGCAAGTACATCCTACGCCAGTGAGGGTGACGTGGGAATAGGCTTCTCTCAGGGAAGACAACCGCAATGGCGTTAGGAAACAAAGATCGACAACTACGACAAATGAAATTCTTCCATCATTCGCACACCTTGTGTTCTCAGGCCTTTTCCGCGGTCCTCACACATTCACGCGCGCAATCGTTAAAAGAACTGCGCGCGAGCCTTGACCAAAAACACAACAACCACAACAACAGCAAAGCCAAAGAATAATGTGTCCTCAGACGTGAATTTCACCCGTCAATTCGTTTCGCCAAAAAAGCAACACCAACTCGTATGAAAGCTCCATGTCTTTGTCAGCGTGCCGAACCATTTCTTATGGTGAGGCCGCCCCTATCGGTCTGTGTCAGCATGGTTACGAGGCGATCAGTGACGGCATCGGCGGTGCCACATGTGTACCAACCGTGAACGCGCTGTCTCCTCTTTTTTTCCTCCTTTCCCTTCCGTTGGTTTCGTGCGATAACACTCATGTGTTGCTTCGTTAGAGCCGTGGCGCTACCAAGAAGCAAAGCTCAGTGTTGCTCTCACTATTTCGTGGAGAGATTTTTCTTTAAGGGGTTTCTTCTGTTGCGTACTGCAGCCGAAGCCCTTATTTTCTTTTTATCCCTTTAGAACCAAGAGGCAGGCAATGGGCCGGGGTGCGCGCTCCAAGCGGAGCGGCCGCCCGCCGCACAAGAAGCATTTCCAGCTCGAAAACGAAAAGCAGCAGGAAGTCGACCCCGCATTGCTGGAGCGTTTCCGCAACACTCGGCAGCCCATCCGCAAGTCCCAGCTCTTCACGGAGATTTTGAAGCAGAAGAAAGACACGAAGCGTGCGCGTCGCGAGACGCGGGAGCGGGAGCGCAAGGTGCTCAAGGACAAGGCCCCCGCGAAGGCCATTCCGAAGACAAAGGAGCGGCTGCGGCGCCCCGACGTCACGGTAGTGGAAGACAAGGAGGACGCAGAGATCCTCAAGGATGAGGCCGACGACGAGTTCGCGAGCTTCTTCAAAACAAAGCGGAACCCCAAGGTGCTCATCACCACAGGCGAGCACCCGTGCTTCCGGACGAAGCAGATGGTGAAGGAGCTTCAGTGGCTTATCCCAAACGCCACGTATCGCCCGCGGAAATCTTACACACTGAAGGAAATTACGCAATTTTGCATTAATCGCGAATTCACCGACCTCATGGTGATCACCGATCGCATCAAGGAGCCGTACAACCTCATTGTGTCCCACTTGCCCGAGGGTCCGACGGCCACGTTCCGAATTTCCAACTTTCTAGCCTATTCACAGCTGGAGGACCCTGCGCCGCGCACGGAGCACTATCCCGAGCTCATCTTTAAGAACTTTGACACCCGTCTTGGCCGGCGTATTTCTCGTATGCTGGAATGCCTCTTTCCTGCCACACGCGATTACGCGGGCCGCGCCGTCGCCACCTTCCACAACCAACGTGACTACATCTTCCTTCGTACGCACCGATACATCTTTGACAACTTGCAGGAAGTTCGGTTGCAGGAGATGGGCCCACGCTTCACGCTGCGTCTGCTCTCACTTCAGTCCGGCACCTTCGACACGCAATTCGGAGAGTACGAATGGTTCCGCAAGAAGGAGCACGACACAGACAAGCTGGAATGGTACTTGTGAGGGACAGAGGCAGCAATGCATGGGGAGCGAACCGTTCGAGTGTGCACGCGGAGTGGAGAGGGCAAGGTCTCACTTCTCCGGCGCCTGCGCAGCGTCTCCTGTGTCACAGCGGAGGGTCTTCGCATTTCTCTTCCGTGTCCATGCTCGCCCTCGTCACGCCTCATGTTTGTGTGCTCGGCTCTTCTCCAACTTCTCGGCTGTCTTTCCCCCGCTTACTTTCTTTCCATTTCTCTCACCCTTCGTGTAACTAACCGTTTAACCGAAAACCCGACTAAATCAACAAGAGCATCAACAGAAGACAACAACAACGAAGGAGAGAGTAGGTGGTGCTTTCACGACTCTGTTCGAGTGGCCATGAACACAGAGTGCAGAACATGGCAAGAAGCAAAGCCAGAAATAATGGCTATAAAAGATGGAACTTATGCACCCCTTCAGCAGAGCTTCGGCGTCCGCACACGTGAAAGTGAAAGTGAAAAAAAAAAAAAAGTGACTCGGGGGACTGGCAACGGGAGCTGTATAGACCTTTCTCTAGCCTGAAGACTTCCTGACGAACGTGGCTGGCATTCCAGAGGTGGTCAAAAATAACAAGGACGGCACATTCTTCATGAGGACACTCATCCCTTCCACACCTTGCCTTGACGTTTCTGTATATATACACGTCTTCGACAACAACACATAACGCATTCAGTACACAATCCTTGTTTCTTTCACCCATTAGAACTTCATCACCGCTTATATTCCATCCCTTTTTTAAATTTATTTTACATCTTGCTTTTTATCCTGTACACACTATCAACTTGTGCTCGCTACTTAAGCCGCTTCCTCTGTTTAGTTTCCCTCTGGTAGGGAAATACACACCTAGTCCTCTTTGTTTACTTGTCCTTCACGCACACTGGGAAGCATGTACCAATCAGAAAAGGTGCAGTCCATGGTAGACGAGCTTAGCCAGATCAACCCTTTCTACGGCCGAGAAGGTCTCGCGGAGCCACCTAGACCGGATGAGAAGAGCATCCCACGCGACATTCCAGCAAACGAGCAGATTCCTCACATCCAAAAACAATTAGATTTGCTATCGTACAACCACCTGCCTCACACGTTCTTCAACCTAGATAAGCACCGCTCACTGCAGAGTATTCTCATGACGGGCAAGGAGACCCTAACAGAGGCACTGCCCATTCGCTGCCTCGAGGCCACCTTCGCAGCCATGTATATGACGCAAGAAAACAAGGACATCGACAGAATTCCTCTTTCCTTTCGCTCTAGTGTCAATGGACAGCATTACCAACACATTGTTCTCGTGGTTCACCTGAAGCAGCCCTCGTCGCTCTACGGGGCTCTCGGCCTCAGTCGCAAACGCACGCTCATGTACAAACCACTCGGCTACCGCAGCCTGTACGAACTCGTGATGGACTACAAGCACGAGTACGAGGTCCTTGGCCACGAGCTGGTCGACATCAAGCTTGGCCTCGCCATCACGCACGACCCCCACAGTCGTCTCGTTCCGTGCTGGCGCTTCGTTGCCCTGAAGCTCTCCGCCTTCAACGAGCCCCCTTCGCTTCCGGGGGTAGGGCGACGGAGTCCGGCTAACACGGGTTCTCCGGGACGGTCCGGTGCGACGCCGGCGTCAAACGCACCCCCGCAGCGTCCCCCATCCCGCTCCAGCGCCGCGTCAAGCTTTCGTCTTGTGACGTCCCCCACGACGCCAGGCATTCTGAGTGTCAGCGGAGGCAGCCCCGCCCTGTCAACGGCAGCGCCGTCGCTGCAGCGTCCTGTTATGTCCTCGGAGCCCATCCACGAAAGCCTTGCCGCAGCACTACCACCTCCTGTGGCAGACGAGGGCCTCAGATCCTCCCCCTATCCTGCTGGAACATGTTCACCGCACGTGTCACCGATGCTGATCAAGATCCCAGAAACCAGCGCGAGCGACCGGTGTTTGTCTTGGCCATCGTTGGGGTCCCCTGTTCCTGCGTCAGGGATCACCCCCAGCTCCCCGCACAAGTCCGCTGGCACGCTGGAGGCTAGCCTAGCCGCCGCGGACGCCGGCGCTGCGGCTCCCGTCACGACTACAACACCTGCGCCGGTCATTGCGCGTCCCACCAGCGGGGCGGCGGCAAGGCCCCCATCCTCGCCAACCCTGGCCGCATCACCGCCAGGCAGCAGGGCGGCACTGCGGGAGGAGATGTCGCCGCTCGCACAATTCCTGGGCAAGTACAGCCGGCTGCTGCCGGTCATGACAGAGCAGTACTACAAGGGCTTGCCTGTTGTCGACAACACGAACCGCAACGCAAAGCTATGCTTCATGAGTCTCGAGGAGGCCGAGCGAGACGCCAAGATGGAGAACACGCGACGAATAGAGATGATCTCCAAGCTGCTGTCCCCACTCAGCCTGGAGGCTCGCAAGGTGGCTGCGAACCGACAGCTCAAGTCGGAAGGAGGCAAGAAGAAGCGCTCCCGCTCGCGGCCACGCCAGGGTGAGAAGGGCGCCACTCCCAGCACGATGACGAACGGTAGTGCAGGCGCTGCGGGCAAATCCTATGCCAAGAAGCGTACCGGACCGAGAACAGGGGCGAGGAGTGCACGACAGGCAGCGGCTGCAGGTGCTGTGGTGCCAGTTACCGTCACGCCCAACGCGGTGGTGCCGAGCGATGACGCCGGGAGGCCGCTTATGGCAGCCTTCACAGAGACACCTCCGCTGTGCCTGGGGTCCCTTCCACCCACGGAAACGCCGCCAACGACGGCACGCCCAAGCGAGGTCGTGATTCGTGCGGAGGCTCCCTGCGACGTGCGAAGCCTCGCCGATGGTGCGTTTGGAATGGAGTGGCAGAGCGTGGCGGCCCGCTCTACGAGCGCAGGGCGAAGCTCGCGCGGCATGCCATCGCTGCCCCCAACACCGCGCAACGATTCTGTAGATCTGTCGCCACCAACTCCTTTGTCTGGCGCCAGCAGCAGCTGTGAAAGCAGCCGTAGCTCTTCCTCTTCCGACGACGGATTTCTCATGGACCGGAGTAACACGGAGGGCGGCTCTTGATGCAGTTCTCCTGCAGTCGCACTATCCAGCGTTTTGCACGATCACGTGGAAACACATTCATGCGAGGAAATGCTGCGCTGCCGTTGGTGGAGAGCACCGCAACATCAAGTGAAACCGATTTCACCGAGAAACCAACAACTACAAAAAAACAGTTGGACAAAAGTTAACAAGAAGAGATGACGGATGATGATGTTTTCCGGCAAAAAATGAAAAAGTTCTCATGATGCAACGAATAATGTGGACTGCGTGGAGGGTCAACAGTCTTGTTGAATTCACCCAAGTGTACATTCGAACTCGGTCCGTTCATTTGTCTCCCGTCGATCTATCTCTAACCTTGTTTTTTTTTTTTTTAAAGAAATCTCTATAGGTTTTCTATCTTCTTGTCGGACGTTTTCTTCCTGTTGTACACCTCGTTCCCATCGTCCCTTGAATTTTATTCCTCGCCGCACGCGTGTTTTCCGAAACCACATACACACAGAAGCATTAGCTCTGTAGCCAATTCACTTCCTGACACGCTTCCTCTCTTCGTTCCCCGACGTAGTCGTTTCTGAATAGGCTTCGCTTTGCCGAAAAAAGAAAAGAAAAAATATAACAATATATTTTCGTTTGCTCCGTGTGCCCCACTCCCCGCTGTGCGCGCTTTGAGTTTTCCCTTCTTTTTTTTTTTTCTGGTATCACGTCTCCGCGCACATCCGTTTGTTGCTTACTTTTTTTTTCCTGCTTACCTGTGAAACACTTACACCCTTACGCACACTTTTGTCCTTTCTCATTTACGTGCTTTTTCTTTTTTTTTTTCAATACCGAAACTTCTGTGCAATTTTTTTTTTTCTGCCGTGACGATTCCGCTTCCAAAGAGTGAGGAACGTGTCGCTTTCTCCCTTGCCACTTCTTTTCTGTCGGTTTTTTCATAAATCCTTGTGCGTCAAGAAGTGAATAAGGCGGGTCTAGTGAGCTCAACAGGAGTAAAGGCGAAAACAAAAAAAAATACATACACACCCTCTGATTGGCTTTGGAGAAACACGAGCGAACATGCCACACAGCGATGTGCAGACGATGGTGTCGGCCGCGCACCAGCTGAGCCCACTGAAGAAAGTTGGGATTGCTGGCACCACGGTCATCTTTGCGTTGGCCTTCGCCGTGCAGCGCTACTACCTGCGGGTGTACGGCCGCTCCATCCGCTCTGTGCGCACGGAGGATGACACCAAGGTCACCTTTTCTCTCTTTCACAACTTTAAACAGGTTGCGCGTCTGGCGCTGCCGACGTGGCACTGCCGGGAGGCCACGGGTTCGTTCATCTTCATTGCGCTATTTGCGTTGAAGGCTGTGCTGCGTGTGTGGGTGTCGCGCGCCAATGGTGCGGTGCTGGGGACGATGCTGCACGGCAAGCCAGCAACACGGATGTACCGCTTCATCCACGCCTTGCTCTCTCGCGGCGCCCTTGGCCTGGCAGCCGCCCTGTGCAGCGGCGCCATTGAAGGCATCCGGCCGTGGCTTATTGGTTGCTACCGGGAACGTCTCAGCCGTGTCTTCCAGCGCCGCTTCTACGAACGCCTCGTGTACTACCAGGCCACGGTGCTTGACAACCGCCTCGAATCGTCGGACACCGTCATTGCCACATACTGCGGCGAGTTCGCGGAGCACTTTGCCGAGCTACCGTATTACTTTGTCCTCCCAGGCTTCGAGTGTCTGACGTCAGCCTACGCGCTGGTGCAGCAGTCTGGTGTTCGGTCGGCCTCTATTATGGCGGCGGTGGTTACCTTTTCTGTTTTACTGCTGCGGAAGCTGTCCCCGCAGTTTGGCCGCATTCATTCCGTGCTTCTTTCCCGCGAGGATGATTACCGCCGCATGCTCACCAACGACCTCAACAATGTGGAGAACATTGCGATGCACGACGCTGGCGCGTACACTCGCCATCGCCTGGATGATTCTTTGAAGAAGCTCAAGTACACTCTCGACCACATGGCGCTTGCCAAGGGCAATTTCGAAACTCTGGAGGTCGCCTTCACCACGTTCCTCACCCTTGTGGCGAACGCGGTGACCTTCTCAACCTCTCGCCGCACGCACTATCACATGTCTGTGAACAACATCTACCTGGAGATGCAGCTCATTGAGGATCTAAACTCGAGCGTGAAGGATTTTGTCGTCAATTTCCGCGAGCTCTCGCACCTGACGGAGTTCACCACGAAGCTCGCCGAATTCGACACCACGCTGGACAGCATTGCGGCAGGCACGTTTATCCACAACAGCCACTCGGTGATGGCGGTGGCGTCGGAGAAAGCGTCCTCGGAATCGGGCGATGGCGAGAATCTGGCACGCGAGTCGTCGAGCGTGGTGGGCTCCCCCATCACGTACACGGAGGTGAAGTACACCGACAACATTGGCAAGTCGAAGGAGCCGTTTGACCTGGTAAAGATGGAGGATGTGGTCTTGCGCTCCCCTGCAGGCCAGGTGCTCTTCTCCAAGATGAATATTTGCTTCAAGAGCAACGAGGACTGGGTCATTGTGGGGGAGAATGGCTGCGGAAAGACGTCCCTTCTGCGCATGCTGTGCGGACTCTGGCTCCCCTCCGACGGCAACCTCACCCTCGACAAGAGCGTCGTGTTTATCCTCGCCCCGCAGCACAGCTATATGGCTCCTGCCTGCACCCTCTACGAACAGATTTGCTTCCCGAAGCCGACGCCGCAGGTGACAGCGGAGGTTCGGGGTCAACTGCGTCAAGCCATTGAGCTCGCTGGTGCGCAGACGGTCGTGGAGGTGGTGGGTGGGTATGACAGCCCGCTGGTGGGGTTAGACATGAACGACACCGACGAGTCCTACGACTGGACCAGCCTCAGCGGTGGCCAGAAGCAGCGCATCAGCATGGCGCGCGTCTTCTTCCACGTGCTGCGCATGGACCGCTCCAAGAAGATGCCGGTGGCCATCTTGGATGAGGCCACCTCCATGATGGATGACACCGAGCAGGACGTCATCAACAACCTGCGTCGCATGAATGTTCGCATGCTTTCCGTGACGCACCGGGAGGTGGTGATTCGCCATCACACCAAGATCCTCAAGATCAAGTCGGACGGTACGTGGAAGGCGGAGGCCGTGCGCAATCCCGTCCCGGTCGGCGAGCGCGTGGAGACGACAGATGACACCGTGTGAGAAGGGTGGGTCCACGGCCCTCTGCACTAGGGGTCCCGTTGACGACGGCAACTGGAAAATCACTCTCCCTTCTTTATCGGTCCCTACGCTGTGACGCCCGTCTCTGCCTTTTCCAAAGAAAACGAATGAGCGACGCCCACGTGTCTCTTCTCTTCTGGTTGCTGCTTGACAAACGCCTCCGTGCAAGAGACATAAGTGGGGCTTGTGGCCCCGCTGTTGGGAATGTGCACGCTCGCGCTCTCTTTCACCTTCCCATTATTTTTTTCCGCTTGTTGCTGTGATCTGTGTTGGTTCCTTTGCCTGGTTTTGTTCAACCTCTCCGTATTTTTTTTTTTTGTGTATCCCCGTTGTCCTTCTTCAACACCTCGCGCATGTTTGATCCCACAAAGTTATCGATGTGTGTAGACTAAACACGTTTGTCCCTGAGAAAGACTTTGCTGTGAGGGGATGACCGCTTTTCTCCTTTCCCACCTCTCTTCTCTTCGCACCCACACGTGAGCTAGTCTGCATTCCTGCGAAACGATTTTGCGTTTCCTTCAAAAAAAAAAAAAAAGAAAAAGAAAAAGAAATAAGCAGCACATCATAAAAATATATCAAAGACAGCGCCACTGAAGCATGGTCCCTTGGAAGCAGCAGGAGCTCCAAAGGTGAATCGCTACTCCTGTCGCAACGGCTACCAAGGTGGGCTAGAACAAAGCGCTCTCATAGATGAGCGGCTTCGCGCAGGGAAAAGAAAAAATGTGTAGAAAGCAGGATGGGGGGAGAGAGGAGAATTGTAAAGACGTCAGTGGGAAGGACATTTGGAAGTGCAGCCTTGGATTTTCACTCTAGTCTCATTCACTCTGGATCGGGTCTTTGACCTGCTACTGCGGCAACGCGTCTTTCGTGGTTGCGCGAGGACGGCAGCCCCGACTGCATGTGTAAGTACAGCGAAGGGAGCTTGCATGTGCTCATATCGAGTGTGTGGTGTGGGGTGTATGCTTTTCCCTCCTGTCCTCTTCTCTTCTCCGCTCCATTGTTGGCTTCTGAATGAAATCCTTTCCACAAACCTCCAATTTCCCGTGAACCTTCGCGTTGTGTCATCACATTCTTAGACGGAAACAAAAGGCACGGAGTGTTGTGGATCACCTCCCGCTGCTCTGTTCGACACACACAGAAAACATAATAATTAACCTAACGAGTTAGTCGCCACACCAGAACGACGGTATGTCGATCGAGGCACCGCCTCTGTTCGTGTTGGAGGAAGAGGTCCCCTTCTACACCAAGATCCGTCAGCGCACAGTGGTCACAGGGGTCGAGGTTGTCACACCGGCGCCGCTCCCTCCAGGCGAATATTGCATTTGGGCGTCGCTAACACCGGTGCCGTGCCGCGTCTCGGCGGATATGTCCTACGCCGATGCTCCCCCGTTTGTTCTCGGCAGCGTGGCGGCCCCGGCGGCGATGGACGATGCCCCGTCGGTGCTGCGGCTGCCTCTCTCGCGATGGGAAATCCAGGCGGGCACGACACTCACAGTCCACGTCGCTGCCCTGTCAGCGAGATCTGAGGCGGTGACGGCCGCCATGGCAGGCGCGCGTCGTCGCGCTCACAACGAGGCGTCTGGTGGAAGCCACCGTTGTGTACGTCGCACGCCGCGCGGACTAGAACCGACGACGGAGGCGGAGCTTTCTCCGCTGGTGAGCGTGCGGTTGTGCGGCGCCGCCCAGGCAGAGGTGTTTGATGATGACCAGGTGGAGTGGGTGCCCTTCATCACGCGTCGGTGGTTTGAGCTCGCAGACCCAGACATGGCCGAGGCTACGTTGGTGTTTCAGCCACCAGCACCGCCCGCAGTGGAGGGCCGCCCAGTCGTAACAGGCGCAGCGGCAGAGACATTCTTTTCCTTGCTAGCAGGCGGCGTGAAGGAGGCGAGCGGGGTGGACCCTGACGGGGCGTACATCCGCTGGGCGGACGGCTCCATTGGCCTCACGGAGGAGCTGAAACCGTACGGCCGCGTCTTTACTCCCGCTCGCACAGAGCGTGTCGCCAGGGTGCGCCGCTTCCCTCACCGCAACGCCGACGTAGTAGGAGAGCTCCCGTTCGGCACACGCGCCGTCGCCGTCGGCCGCCACCGCGACCCCTTCACCCATGAAGACTACGCACTCCTCCTGCTCCCGGACCAGCCCGAGTTCACCCCGCTCGTGAAGCTCTACGGTCTCACAAGCGTCTCGCCCTCGCAGTGGTTCTGGGGGTGGTCCAAGATAGCGGGATCCAGCAGACTGCCGCTGCTGCGAGACGTGACGACGGAGGCGGTGGAAACGACTCCAGTGGGGCTGCGTCCTCTTCAGCTCGTCTCGCCACACTTGCTTGGCAGCAAGGCGACCGCTGCGGGCTCTCCCACCACGGCCGCCACACCGTTGCCCCCTGGAACGCTCTTTACACCGACGCGACCCACAAAACCCGTGCGCATCCGACGGCGAGCCACGTTGCGCTCCGAAGTGGTTGGACAGCTGGACGCCAATGAAATCCGGGAGGCGGTGCGTGAGGTGACCGTGCCCGCGGCGCGGCCGGCCTCCGGCTCCAAGGTCAGCGGTCAGAAGCGGCCTCGTAGCGGCTCTTCCCGGGAGGACGAAGGCGCCCCCGCGACGACGTTTGTGGAATGGCAGGGAGGGGGCTTCTCAGTGCTCAGCAACGGGCAGGAAACGTACCTGCGGCGAGTGCACATACACCAGACACCACCGCCCCCTCCGCGATCATCCGCGTCGCCTGAGCACGTGGAGGAGCAGACGTGAAAGGGCTACGAGCCTTTGGCCGAACCGCGTCGCTTCTACAAGGGCCGGCGACACCGCAGCGCACACACGCTGTTGTTGTTGTTGTTGTTGTCGTCACGGATCTCTTCCGTGGCAGCACACTTAAAGTGACACGCGTAAATTGGAAGAAAAAATAAAAGATGAGAAATACCTTCCCACAGCGAACTTGGGACGATCGTAGGAGGCCATGAAGTGGGACGAACGCCGCGGGATTTAATGGGTACTTCCCAGACAGAAGACCGAAAAGCGAAACATTGGCGTTGACACACCACTTTTAGGTTTTCGTGTGTACGCATGCGAATGTGAAGTCGAATACCTCGTTCACTGGAGAAGTGAATTCATGGTGACGTGTAAAGTGATATTCCCGCACTTGCTTCTTCTACCTCCACTCCAACCTTCACCCACCGTGTCACCCACAGTAAGTATATATTTTTTAAATCGGATTTGCTCTATTGCTTTTCCTTTGAGTTTTCTTGCCCCATCTCTGTAGAAATCGACGCTCGGCTCGATAGCATCTTTAAGTTCGATTGACTTTTTATTTCTTATTGTTTTCAATTTTGACATTTTCATTTTTTTTTTCTCACGAGGCCGAAGGTTTTCTGTGAAGAAAATACTCACCGACACCGAGAAAAAAAAAAGAAAACTAGACCTTCTCCTTCCCTCTTTTTTTTTACTATTATTCCGTGTGTGCATAGAATATCGTGCCACTTGACCCTTCACAAGTCTCTGTGTGGGTGTCAGCACGTTCTCAAGAATAGCGCTTCTCTGAGTATCAAGAAGAACTTCCCTCACTTCTTCTTACTCCTCTGCTAGAAGGCCGTGTTTCCCGCCCGCAATTTCTGCTGAAATAGCCAAACACCCAACAAACTTGACCAACTCGTTCGAAAATGCCTGCGATCACGGAAGCCCCCGACAGCAACACGCGGTTCAACGATGACGTCTTCATGAAGAACAATGCGGGCGTTGCAGATGAATGGGTCTCCATCACGAAACTGTATCCGTCTGGCGTCAACCAGCCTTTGCTTCCGGCCACCTTTTCGACACAACAGTTCGGTCAGGGCTACGACTACGAGTGCTTCATGCTCTCCGCACTCTCCACCCTCGTGCGCTTCCCCGAGGTCATCCGCCACTGCTTTGTGACCAAGAAGGTCCGCCAGGATGGCCGCTACACCTTCCAATTCTTCCGCGGCAGGGAGTGGGTGAAGGTGGAGATTGACGACAAGATTGCCCTGTCCGAGGGCGACGTCCTGTATGTGCAGTCGCCCACGGAGCACTGGTGGCCGCTGCTGCTGGAGAAGGCGTACGCCAAGTTCTACAATTCGTACGACCATCTTCAAGAGTGCACGCTGCAGGAAACCTTCCACGATCTGACCGGCCACCCTGTTCTCAACATTCCCATGGATGTTAAGCTCGCCAAGGCCGCCGGCTGTGAAGTCACAGAAGGCGCCTTCTGGCTTGACCTTGGCCAAAAGATTCGCACTGGTGAATATGTCGCGTCAACTATCACTCGTGATACGGACGTGGAGGAGCTAGGCCTGCAGCCCGTGCAGCAGTACGGTATCCTCGAGGTCTTCTCTCTGACTGGCACGTCGGCCCTCACCGACATTGTCATCCACATGTACAACCCGTTTGAAGACGAGGAGTACATCTACAAGGGTCCCCTCAACCCGAGTGACGGCGCGTGGACATCCAAGCTGCGCGCCAAGTACGACGTTGAAAATCCGCGGAACATTTTCCTCCCTCTGAACCTGTTCCTCAAGATTATGAACTCGATGCAGCTGTGCCTGCTCAGCTCTGTGGAGAGCGAGGCCACGTACTACGCCGACGAGTGGAAAGGCGAGACGGCAGGTGGCAACCCCGCCAACGTGACGTGGCGCAAGAACCCTCTCTACTACATCAGTAATATGAGCACCGAGCCCGCCAACTTGTCCTTTGTCATCAAGCAGCCCGATGAACGCCGTTTCCTGGGCCCCACAGAGAAGCCCCCGTACAAGCAGTGCGGCATGATTCTCTCCCAGTACGTGTACACACACCCCATTCCCACCTTCTGGGTGACGGGTAACAACCACAAGGCCATTCACAAGAGTCTCTTCCTCAACGCTCGTGAAGTGGCCAACCAAGTGCGCGTCCCCCCTAACTCTCTCTGCTACTTGGTACCCTCGTGCATGTCACGGAATGACGAGGCCAAGTTCGACCTTGCCGTCTACCGCATGCGCAATGAAAGCTACAGCAACCTGACCATCAAAAAGCTGGAGATCCCTGAAATGGACTGGGAGAACCCTGTCACGGCGGAGCGGGAGCTCCACATGCGTGTAAAGGAGCGCATGGATTTCTACGTGGACGTGGCGACGGACGCCCACATCCTCATGCAGCAGCAGAAGCCCTACATTAGCAAAGTCACGGGAGGCGACTCCATCGCAGAGGACTACCTCGGGCTCTACCTGTACGACGACCTCGACCGCAAAATCAGCAGTGTCCACGCCGCAACCAACTACCGTGAGATCAGTCTTATCCATCACCTCCCTCGCAGCGGTCGCTACGCCCTCTCGGCGACCTGTCCGCGCGGGAAGGGAGCTGTGCCGATTGTGATCACTATTGTCACCTCCCGTGACGCAAACTGCCGCGAAGTGGACCCTCCGGCTGACGCCGACGCACTGCCGGATGAGAATGACGAGATCGACGAAGGCGAAGGGGCCAAGGAGAACCGCATCGACTACGACCCCATCAACCTTCCCAAGAGCAGCGTGACGGAGCCGTCCGACAGCACCATTCCCTTTGAAGACCGCGCCTTCACGGCGGCCAATGCTGCCCTCACAAAGGACCCGTGGGTGCACATTGGCGACCTCTACCCCGAAGGCAAGACCCAACCTCTGCTACCGGCCACCCTCAGCCGCGATCAGTTTGAGCAGGGCGAGCACCATGAGTGCTGCTGCCTGACAGCGTTTGCCAGCCTTGTGGAGAACCACCCCGACGTGATCCGCAACTGCTTCGTTTCTAAGAAACCCCGTAAGGATGGCCGCTACACCTTCCAGTTTAACCGTTACGGCCAGTGGGTGAAGGTGGAGATTGACGACCGCATTCCACAGGTGAATGGACAGACGCTGTACTGCCGCTCCCCCACCCGCCACTGGTGGCCGCTGCTGCTGGAGAAGGCCTTGGCCAAGTTCTACACCATGTACGCGAATCTGGAAGGCTGCACGCATCAGGAGCTCATGCATGACATGACAGGCAACCCTGTTGTCAGCTTCCCTATGGACCCGCACATTGCGCGCTCCGCCAACGTCCCAATCCACGAGCCCAGCTTCTGGTTGTCGCTCCGCGATGAATTAGGCGAGACGGCCCTCGCGGCCCGGACAGGCGACGGTGCCGAGGACATGGGCATGTCGCTTGATGAGGCGTACGCCATCTTGGACATCGCGCCAGCCAAGGGAAATCCCTCATCCTTGGCTGACATTATCATCAAGATGCACAATCCCTTCATCGAGGATGTGTACTGCGGCCCGCTTCACTCCAAGGACCCTCGATGGCCCGCTGCTCTCAAGAATCAACTGAGGCCTGAGGAGCAGAACGTGATTTGCATGCCAGCCGACGTGTTTTGCGACAACTTCCTGGACGTCCAGCAGGCCCGCATCAAAGGACTTGCCGAACCCAGCTGGCATTTCAACAGTGAGTGGGGAGAAGGCACCAGTGGTGGTAACCCCACACTTGTCACGTGGCGCCAGAACCCTCTGTATGTGGTGCGGAACGACGGTGCGCATCCGGTTGAGATTTTCGCCATGATTCGTCAGCCAGACAGGCGCCATTTGCTGCACACGCTGCCGGACGGTGACCTGACGTACATCCGGTGTGGTCTGGTGCTCTCCGAGAGTCAGGAAAACAAGGACATTCCGACGTACTTGGTCACCGGCAACAACCATGTTATGGTGCACCGCGGCATCTTCCTCAATAGTCGCGAGGTTGCCGACCGCATTGTGATCCCCGCGAAGTCTCTCTCTTACCTCGTGCCCAGCGCCATGCACCACGAGCGGAGCATGTTCCTCCTCTCCTACTGGTACCGCAACGCCGCAGACGAGCGGGGTGTGAAGCTGCGCCGTCTTCAGGTGGATGTCGCACGGCGACTTCCCGCCGTCGCGCACGTGAACCTGCCCTCTGGTGGCAAGGACCGCGTAGACTTCCTTGTAGACTGCGCCACCGACGCCCACATTCTCCTGTCCCAGCTCAAGACCACCCCATCCTCTGGCATCAGCGACGCGCAGACCCGCGACTTCCTCGGCGTGTACCTGTACGACGATCGGAACGAGCGCGTGACGGGAGTATCGGCCGCGACAAACTTCCGTGAAATCGGTCTTGTCGCCCGGCTCCCCGCGGCGGGCCGCTACACCCTTTCCTTGACGTGCCGTCAAGGAGAAGGCGAAGTTCCCTGCCGCGTTGAGGTGGTCTGTGTGGAGCCCGCCCACGTGCGCATCACAGACGCCCCTGAGGACGCCAAGGACTTCTCGGACATGGAGTTCGAGGAACTCCTCCCCGCAGAGCCGTACGACCCAGCTAACCCCGAAAAAGCGGCGGTGCCAACGCATCCAACGTCAACGGCGCAGGCTCGTGAGGTGGAGCCCCCACGGGCGGATGAGGCGGCCAAACCTGTGGAAGAGTCGCCTGTCTCCGCGGATAAACTCGACCTGTCATTCCTCGAGGACGAGTACCTGGGCATCCCCAAGGAGGACCTTCAGCTGCGTGAGAATCCAGCCTTCCTCCCAAAGGCGATGGAGCGCGAGAAACTGAAGAAAAATCCCGCTGCGAATGCGTCACGCATCAACGTGTTAGAGGACGACATGCACAAGATCGCCGAAGCTGTGGCGGCAGGGATGCACACGAAGGAGCGCGGGTACCTGGACAAGGAGCCAGAGGGCGTCCCGCTGGCGCTGCTGCCCTTGAACGAGGACCCTCCCTTCAGTCGTGGCGAGGACGAGCTCCGGGCGGCCAACAAGAACCCCCAGAAGAATGCGAAGGCCATCCGCGACCTCGAGGGCAAACTCAACGACCGCGCACATGAGCTCGCCAAACAACTGAAGGACAAGGAGCGGGATCTTTTCCTGAACCCCATGCCCCTTGGCGTCCCCATCGCCACCCTCCCTATCGATGAAGACCCCGTTTTTCACCCGCGTGAGATTCAGCGCCTGGTGGAGCGTCAGAAGGATCCCCGCAACGAGGCCAAGATTCGCGACCTCAACAACGCACTCAACGACCGCGCACAGGAGCTAGCGCGCAAGAAGCTCGACGGTGACCGGGACTACCTCGAGCCAGAGCATCTCCATATCCCCAACGATGAGTTGCCCCTTGCAGACAACCGCGAGTTCGCGCAGGGTGAGGCCAAGCGGCAGCAAAGGAAGGCTGACCCACGCCCCAATGCCGCTGCCATCAAACAACTGGAGGATGACCTCAACGCTCTCGCCGACAAAATCGCAGCGGACGAGCTCGCCAAACAGCGCCCCGCGTACCTGGAGCCTGAGTATCGTGGCCGCGCGTTGGAGGACTTGCCGCTCAACGAAGACGACCCCTTCCTTCGCAAAGAGCGGGAGCGCCGCGACGAGCTCAAGAAGACACGTCCTGACAACCGTAAGGTCGCCAAACTGGAGGGAGAGCTGCAGGCGATGGCGGACGACATGGCGAAGCGTGCCAACGAGGCCGATCGTTCCGACTTCATGAAGCCAACGTACCGGGGGATCCCACGCGACCAGCTTCCTTTGGATAACAACCCTGAACTGGCGAAGCTCGAGGAGGATCGTGCTCGCCGCCTTCGGTCGCCCGAACGTGAAGCAGACGCCATTCGCGCGCTTGAGGACGCCATTAACAGACTCGCGGATGAGCTGGCGAAACGGAAGCTGCGCGGGGACCGCGGGTATCTGGACCCGTACCCCGAAGGAGTGCCAGTCGCTCTGTTGCCACTAGACGCAGATCCTGCCTTCCGTCGCCTCGAGGACGAACGCGCCGATCTCCTTTCTGCCCCACACCCCGATCGCAAGGCTGTGGCGGACGTTGAGGATAAGCTCAACGAGCGTGCCCGTGAGCTCGCAAAGGAGTACAAGTCTCGGAAGCGCCCCAATTACACAGTGCCTGCTGATCCGACGAGCCCGTGGGCGGACGTCTCCTTGGACAACGACCTTCCTTTCACGGACATGGAAGGCAAGATGTTTTCTCTGGTGGCAGCGGACCCGATTAAGAACCGCGAACAGATCGAGGATCTCCAAGACGCACTGTACAAACGCTCGAAGGAACTGGAGAAGCAGCGCAAACAGCGTGAGCGCGCTTTCCTCGACCCGTATCCTTTAGGCCTCCCACTGGATGAGATTGGACTCGACGGAGACAAGACATTTCTCGACCTTGAGAACCAGCTGCGCGCTGCGAAGAAGAAGAACGACCCAGACCTCCTCAAAGCACTCCAGGACGCTATGCAAGACCGCGCCTACGAGCTCGCGGCTGAAGAACTCCTTCGCCGCTACCCGAAGCTCGACCCTGAACCGGAGGATGTCCCTATTCTCGACCTCAGGGAGGAAATCGCCCGCGACGAACCATTTTGGGAGACGGCGAAGAAACTGGACGATGCCCGCCGGGCCGCCCCGACAAAAAACAAGGCGCAGGTCGCTGCCCTCGAGCAACGGCTCAACGACCGCTTAGAGGAGATTGCAAAGGCCAAGAAGCAAAGAGGCCGTGGCTTCCTCGACCCAAACCCCGAAAATTACCCTTTGGAGAAGGTCGACCTTGACGCCGACCGCGACTTCACGGCCACCGAGCAGCAGAGAAACGATCTCCTCGCGAACGGCGAACCCACCGACAGTGACCGGATTGCAGCGCTGGAAAAAGAAATGCAGGCAATCGCTAACCGACTGGCCGCCGCTGCGAAGTGGGACGACCGCGAGAAGTACCTTGACCCGTACCCCGAGGGCGTGCCGCTGCGCAACGTGCCGCTTGATGAGAGCCCCGAGTTCCTTGCGAAGGAGGCTGAGCGTCGCCGTCTGATTGACGAGGACCCACGCAAGAACGCGGCAAAGATCCGTGATCTGGAGAAGCAGCTGAACGACCTGGCGCATGAGCTCGCGAAGCAGCAGAAACACGACGACCGCGTTGGTGTGCTGGGCGAGGACGTGAACGGTGTGCCTGTTGACCAGGTTGGCCTGGACAAGGACCCCGAGTACGCTGCGCTGGAGAAGAAGTGGTACGAGATGGCGAACGATCCCCGCACGAGCCCCAAGGCTCTGCAGGCTCTGGAGGACCAGATGCGCGACCGCGCTGAGAAGCTTGCGGAGGCTGCGAAGTGGGACGACCGCGAGAAGTACCTTGACCCGTACCCTGAGGGTGTGCCGCTGCGCGACGTGCCGCTTGATGAGAGCCCCGAGTTCCTTGCGAAGGAGGCTGAGCGTCGCCGTCTGATCGACGAGGACCCACGCAAGAACGCGGCAAAGATCCGTGACCTGGAGAAGCAGCTGAACGACCTGGCGCATGAGCTCGCGAAGCAGCAGAAACACGACGACCGCGTTGGTGTGCTGGGCGAGGACGTGAACGGTGTGCCTGTTGACCAGGTTGGCCTGGACAAGGACCCCGAGTACGCTGCGCTGGAGAAGAAGTGGTACGAGATGGCGAACGATCCCCGCGCGAGCCCCAAGGCTCTGCAGGCTCTGGAGGACCAGATGCGCGACCGCGCTGAGAAGCTTGCGGAGGCTGCGAAGTGGGACGACCGCGAGAAGTACCTTGACCCGTACCCTGAGGGCGTGCCGCTGCACAACGTGCCGCTCGATGAGAGCCCCGAGTTCCTTGCGAAGGAGGCTGAGCGTCGCCGTCTGATCGACGAGGACCCACGCAAGAACGCGGCGAAGATCCGTGACCTGGAGAAGCAGCTGAACGACCTGGCGCATGAGCTTGCGAAGGAGAAGAAGTGGAAGGACCGCAAGGACAATCTTGAGAACAAGCCCGAGGGCATTCCACTGGAGGAGGTCGGCCTGGACGAGGATCCTGAATTCCGTCGCCTGGAGGACGAGTGGCAGGAGTTGGTTGCGGAGGATCCGCGGAAGAACGCTGCCCGCCTAGAGGCACTTCGCGGCGAGATGGACGACCGCGCCCATGAACTCGCTGAGGAAGCGAAGCGAAAGGGGAGGGAGAGGTTCCGCCCTCACGCGAACAAGCTTGTGGACTTCGCAGATGTGCCGCTTGATGAGGATCCCGAGTTCCGCCGGCTGGAGGACAAACTGCTGGACGAACTTCAAAAACCGCAGCCAGACCAGAACCGTGTGGAGGAGCTGGAATACGCGATGGGTGAAAGGGTGAAGGCACTGAGTGATGCGATGGTGGCAGCTGAGCGACAGTTCCTCGACCCCAGACCGGAGGACATCCCCATCGAGGAGGTGCCGCTCGATGAGGATCCTGAGTTTCTAGCGTTGGAGGCTCAGCGCCGGCAGTACATTGACGAAGACCCGCGCAGAAACGGCAAAGACATCGTCGCTCTTGAAGATGCGATGAACGCGCGCTCTCACGAGCTCGCGAAGGCAGAGAAGGAGCGTCGACGGGCGTTCCTCCCGAGGCGTCCCGAAGAGGTTCCGATTGAGTTGGTTGGCCTGGATGAGGATCCTGAATTCCGCGCGATGGAGAAGAGCTTGGCTGCTCTCCGAACTAACCCCAACGCCGACGGCAGAGATGTGCGCGCGCTGGAGCAGAAGATGGTCGAGCGGGCAGAGCAGCTGGCGAGGAAGCGCAGGACAAGTGAACGCGAGCGCATCCTTGGTGGGGATGTTCCCTGGGAACGTGTGCCGCTGGATGAGGATCCGGACTTCCGCGCTATGGAAGCAGAGCGTTACGATCTCATGGTGGCGGACCCCGTGAAGTACGCAGATCGTATCGCGAACTTGGAGGATGCGATGCGCGAGCGCGCGCAGGGGTTGGCGGACGGGGCACTGGGCAAGAGCAGAGGTGGTATGCGCGACCCGTACTGGACAGGCCGCGGTTATCTTGACCCAGAACCTGAGTACATTCCTTTGGAGCACGTGCCGCTCGATGAGGACACCGAATTCCGCAACTTGGAGGATCAACTGTTTGACTTGTTGCAAGACCCGAAGCGCAATGCGGCTGCCATTAGCGAGATGCAGAAGCGTCTCAACGACCGTGCGCACGAGCTGGCCAAGGGTGTTCAGGCCAAGGACTTCGACGCGCTCCAGGACGAGTACGGTGTCTTCCCTGCGCGCGATCTTGGGCTCCACACGCACCCAAGCTTCCGCGATCTCGCCAACAAGCACCGGGCACAGCAACAGCAGCGCCACGGCCGCCCACCCATTCCAACGCAGAAAGAGATTGACGCGGATATGGATCGCTTTGCTCAGGCGCTCGCGGATCGGCTTATGGGCGATGAGTACGGCTTCCTCGATAGCCGTCCAGAGGGCGTGCCGCTGGAGAACCTTGGCATCTTTGAGGACCCTGTATTCACGAAGCTGGACGAGCGTCGTAAGCGCTTGAACGAAAAGCCGCACTCGTCGAACAGTGATGAGGTAAAGGCAGTTCAGAAGAAGATGAACGACCGCGTGCACGTGTTGGCAAAGAAGCGAGGAGACGAGCCAGCGAATGGTCGCGATCCTTCAAACGCGCCGTCCCTGCAGGATCGCTACCAGGGTGTACCGCTGGGGGATTTGGAGATTGAGGACGATCCGGAGCTTCAGGCTATGCTGACGGAGCTTGGTCGCCAGCAGAACGACCCTACGGTGTCGCCAAAGACGCGCCGTGGATTGGAAAATGCGGTGAACAACGCACTTGACAAGACAGCCGCAGACCAGCTGCGCCGTGAGCGTGCCAAGTTCCTCCCCAATCGAGTCGATGGTGTCCCGCTTGAGGAACTTCCGTTGAACACTGACCCAATTGTGAACCCTCTGGAGCACGAACTCCGGAGGGCCCGGAAGAACCCGAGGTACCCTGGCGAGGTTCAGGAATTGGAGAACCGCATCCAGGAACGCGTGAAGCAGCTGGCTGACGACTTCAACCGGGATCACAGGGCCTTCCTCCCTCAGGAACCTGAAGGTGTGCCGCTCGAGCAACTGGGTCTCAACGACGATCCAAGCTTCCAGGCCAAGGAGAAGGAGCTCCGCCGACTTCAAGCGCAGGACCCATACTCGGAGCCGGTGGAAGCCTTGAAGCAGGGCATGACTGAGGACGTGCACCGCCGCGCCAAGGATTATCTGCACAAGAATCGCCCGGAATTCCTCCCCAGCACAGTGGGCGGCGTGCCGCTGGGAAACCTGAACAACGTCTTGGATGAAGATCCCCTCTTCCGCGCGCTGGAGGCAGAGCGGAATCGCCTCGCCGAAGACCCCAAGAAGAACGCCAAGAAGCTGCGCGATGTCGAGGATAAGCTGAGGGATCGTGCAGAAGAGCTGGCAAAGACTCTCAAGGACGACCCGCGCAGCGGCAAACAGCCGCGCGTGCCGCTGTCAGAGGTCGAGGAACGCGTGCGAAAGGACGTCCGCGAGGTAATCGAGCCAGAGCAAGGACCAGGGGCCTACCCGGCCGACGACGAAGGCTGGCAGGACCCATCATTCCAGGGCAATAACGACCACGTTGCCGACGAGTGGCCTCGCATTGGTGACCTTTACCCGGAAGGCCTCAGCCGCCCGCTGTTGCCCGAGAACCCGAACCCAGCCGACGTCGCCTCAATGCCGGGCGACCTCACCTATCTCGCACCCTTCCTCGCGGCGTTGAGCCGCCAGCCGCCTCTCCTGCTGCGCCTCTTTAATACCCGTGCGCACCCGGTGAACAGCCCGTACTCTTTTGTCTTCTTTGACCCGAACAGCAGCCCTGTGGAGGTGGAAGTGGACGACCGCGTGCCATGCGACGCCAGTGGAAACCCCAAGTTTACTGTCTCGCCCAACCACGAATGGTGGCCGCTGCTCGTAGAAAAGGCCTACGCCAAGTACGTGGGCGGCTACGAGCGCATGGACGACTGCACGTCTCACGAGACTTTGCACGACCTGACGGGCCGTCCGGTCACTCACCTGCCGCTGGAGCCCAAGCTGGCGGAAGAAGTTCCCGGCTGCCACTACCGCGATCCGCGCTTCTGGCGTGATGTGAAGGAGAACCTCGATAAGGGTGATGTGTACATCGCGGTGTCCAATCCCGCCTCCCCGGACGGCATTCACCCCCAATGCTACTACGCCGTGTTTGACATCTTTGAGACGGTGCCCGGCAGCAACGACCCGGCGGACATGGTCGTGAAGGTGCACAACTGTTACCAAGACGCGCCGCACTACAACGGCCCGCTACACGCTCGCGACCCCAAGTGGAACCCGCGGCTGCGTTCAGTCTGCGGCAATGCCGCCCCGGCAGAGCAGCCCGAGTTCCTCTACGTGCCGCAGCCCGTGTTCCTGCGGAACTTCTCTAGCATGCAACGATGCCACATTGGCTGCGGAGACCGTCTAACGGTGTCCGGCGAGTGGGACGAGCAGTCCTCGGGTGGCAACCCCAAGTACACGACCTTCCGCACCAATCCAATCTACCTGGTGGAGAACAAGAGCAGCCGCCCCATTACCGTGCTTGCAGAGCTCCGCCACGCGGCCCCCGTCTTTTACGATGCCAACCACGTTGGGGTGTACCACCAGACCGCACTTGCCGTGCTGCGGCCTGAGAACAATGTGAAGTTTGTGGCACCACTTCTCGCCTACAACACACATAAGTTTCTGCAGAAGGGTCTTCTCACAGACGCTCGTGAGGTGTGCTCGAACGTGGAGCTCCCTGCCAACTCCACGTGCTACTTGGTTCCCTATACCAAGAAGAAGGGCTGCTACGGCAAGTACCAGCTCTCCATCTACCCGCAAGAGCAGCCTGTCAACTTCACGACGCTCCGCCCTATCGAGCTCACGCACAATTGCATCACCACCGAGATCGTGGTGCGTCCTGGTTCTGGGGAAGGCAGCCGTGCGGACTTCTCCGTGAGTGAGCCATGTGACGTGCACATCCTGCTGCACCAGGACAAGATCACAGATCCTGCTTCCGTCAAGCGCGGGAACCACCTCGCCGAGGATGAGATTATGATGGCGGCATACGAGGATAACACGATGCTCATTGCCTCTACTGGTGACGCTTCCAACGCACGCGAGCACGCCCTGACCTTCCAGGCAACCAAGCCCGGCCGCTACACGCTGCTTGTGGGGTGCCCCGCCAAGCCTGTCACCGGTGACTGCCCCGTCACCATCAGTGTCTACACGCCACGCCAGACGCAGTGCAAGTGGATCGCGGTGCCGGCCGCAGGGAAGCAAGGCGTTGCCCCACGGCTTGCCCTGCCCCCGGTGCGCCCTTCGAACGGGGCAGCCTCCACACCAAACGGCATGCAGCGCCAGGCGCCTTTAGCGATCGAGCCCCGCCGCCCGTCCTCAGCAACCAACGGTAGCGCCGCAAGGAACCCGCGCACACGGGGTTACTCGCAGTAGGTCTGCCCACCATGTCCACGGACAGATCTGCTCCTTTTCTCTTGTACTTTTCTCTTCTTCTGCTTGCTTCTCCTTACACATCTTCCGACCTCCTCGCTGACCTGCATTGCGCATCAGTCTCAGGGGCTTCATTTCCGCCCCCCACCATGCATGCAGGGGGCGCCCATTGCTCGACGCACGTACGAGGTGCTTTCTGATTGCTTGTACTGCACTCTTTAGTGTTTAGATGCCTGGATGCCTCGTTTTTTTATTATTAAATTATTGCATCATCTCTCACTTGGCCCTGCGCCTTTGATCACACGCACACGCACACACACACACACACACGGATACAAGCCTTTCACTTTTTCACGCTATTCATCTATACAAGCGCTTTTTCGTCAATCTGTCTTACTCTGCATTCTCTTTTTTTTTTTTTTTTAATATTCCTTTCCCAACGTTTGCTGTCGTTGGGTGTTTTTCTGAATTCTTCATATTTTTTTTTTTAAATTGGCTTTCCTCCATCGGCCCAACACAATGAATGTGCCCGATGCGGTGCTGGCTTCCCTGATTCCAGAGAGGGACCCTTCCCACTCGAGTACGCACTGTTCAACGAACTCCATGCTTGATATATTTTTCTATCTTTCTGTCTCTGTGTTTTATTTTTGTTTTACGTTTCACGTTTCACGTTTCACGTTTCCTTTCGCGTTACCGCCTTGTTCTTGTGTTTTGTTCCTACCCTATCGTTTTACTCTCACACCTTTTTTTCCCGTCTGTCTCTTCTTTCGTTCACTTCCCATTTCGTCTTCTGTTTCATTTGTACTCATTTTTATTCCACTCAGCTAGTAATACTTATGATTTAATTATTTTTATTTTATTTTGGTTCCCGTATCGTAGAGTTCTTGCAGTTTGTGAAGTGTTCGTAGAGGGTGTTTCCACCCGCGGAAGGTGTGTTTCGCTCCTCTCTTTCTTGCGGCTGTCAGACACGCACGCACCTTTCTCTGAAGAAGGGGAGAGGAGAAGGCCAGTGACTCCAGACGTGCACGTGCTACCGACGCGGCGTGACAAACACGTGTGTGTGTGTGTGTGCGTGCAACTTACCGCTCCCTCCGTGCCTTGCTTCCCTTGTCCACTCTTTTCACCACCCGCTCGGCTGTAGCGGATGTTCTCATTATTTCGCGCGTCTTTTTATTTTACTTTATTGAGTATAGATGGGATGCTTTCGTTACGTCTGTTTCTGAACTGCCTTTCTTTCCTCTGTTCCTCTTTCACGTTTTCTGTGATGACGTGCAGCCTTCGGCCCACACATTGTGTTTTTCTTTCCGTCTCCATTTTTTTTTTCCACCATCGGTGAGGGACATGTGTTTGGCGGCGTATTTGAGGGAATACGTCTCCTTCACTCCTTCATCTTTCTCTTTTTTGTTTTCTCTATTTTTGAAGTTTGTATGTTTGGTGTCTCCCGTGTCTTGTCCCACATCAGCCTCCCAATCCTTGCCTACGGAGACGAAGTCTTTGGTGCTCCTTGTCTCGTTCTGTCTCGTTGCGTTGCTTTGTCGACATTTGATAACACGTTTCTTTTGTTTTTTTTTGTCCTTCTGCTGGAAGTGAAATCAATGAGTTCATCTGTTTTTATATATATTTTCTTGTTGATTTTAATCCGCAAGACACCCGTGGCGGACGGCTGACGTCGCCATGCAGGCACAGCTGGGTGGAAAGGACGAGACTGAGGAAATGGTAATCCGGCGTGGCAGCTCCGGCACTCATTGTCTGACGTGTCCTGCTTTGCGTGTTTTCGTTGCACGCTTCCCATTCTCATGCGACATCGCTACTCTTTGCGAACAAAGTACCAACAAGGCACCATTCATTACACATGCCCACACACACGCAGAAAGCAGCAGCATTGAGGGATGCTGAAGCTTCTGTATGTGTGGTGAGGTGAGACGCGTTGCGCTGAGATCATGAGGATGACTGCGTCAAAGAAGGCCCGTCTAGAAAGGAGAAGATGCACCGACACTCCTTTCCTATACATGCTAGCTCTTTTTCTTTCTTTCTTGTCATTGCTCTGTGACTTCTCTTTTTTTTTTTTTTGTGAAGTCTGTGCCTCTCCACCTGCCAAAGAAGGCCTGCGGTGCGTGTGATCGCTCTACAGCCGTGTCTTCTTCTTGTACCCCTCTCCGCCTAGATGAGAGATGTAAGGCTCGGAAGTTTCTCCTTCTTTTTCCGAAAAACAAAACCAAAAACAACAGCACTTCCGGTGTCGCAGCGGCATTGAGGGATGCTCGCCTCGTCATCGTTGAAGCAGCACTGCTCACCCAAGGAAAAAAAAAAAGAAGAGAAATAAAATAGAAAAGGAGGGACAGCGCCAGAGGAGAGGCGCGACCGTGCTCTTTTTTTTCTAAAAAATTTTTGTGTGTACTTTGATCACTCGCTCACGTCTTCATTTTTCAATGATCATTTCGTTTCATAGGTTCACATTCGTGTCTTCTGCACATCGTACTGGCTTTAACCCCACTCCACTGGACACATTTTCTCTCTCTCACACACACACATATATTTTTGTTCGTTTTGTTTTTCGCGCTGTGTACGTGTGTCAGCGTCCAGTGTTTGATCTATGCATGCCTATATTTTTTAAATTTTGTTCTTTCCTCCTCTAGCATCCGGATCTGGCTGCTTGACTGCGAGGGAGGGGCACGCGCGGCGTGAGACGGGTGGCAACGAACTCCGCACTCCTTCCCTTCTGTGACATTGTCCCTTCTCTCTCTCCTCTATCACACACCACGAACCTCCCCCTCCTCTCCTCGCTGCCGCCACATGTTGAACATATTTATGCTCTTTACTCTGCTTGATCCACGTCTTTGGTGCTTTCTACTCTTTGCTTCCTCATTTCTGTACGTTTGACGACGTCGGCCTGTGTGCACGGCGACCGCACCTATTCCTGTGGCTATCTCTTTCCATGACATGTTTCTCTGTTTCTCTGTCTCGTTTTCCCCTTCTCCTTTCTCTTTGCTTTCGACCACTTGTTTTTTTTTTTTTTTTTCGTTTCAGCCCCACCATTTCAATTTCGTTCTTTAACACTTTTACAATTCCCTTCATCGTGACAACACTATCAACAAAACCATCATACAAACACAATGCAGACGCAGATAACTGAAATACAAGGAACAAAGAAGAAGGAAGGCAATATGTGCTCATGGCTTGCGCAGTGAGGAAGGGCAAGGAGAACACTCCAATGAATATGAGTGGCACTGGCATGTGTCACAAGGAGTTCTCCCTCATTCTTCACCGATGCGAAGAGAGAGTGCTTTGGTCCTCCTCCCGCTCCAAGACAAGAACGCTATCCATACGCCACGGAGCTCTCTTCCTTCACAAGAGGGTATCGGCGTGTGCGGTGGAGTTGATGGGGCGTGCGCTCGATGCTGTGACGCTCTCTTGCACGTGCGAGCCGCCACCCGAGGATGAGGTACTGCTCCAGCGGGTAAAATGGGCGGATGTTGTTAACTCTCAAAAAGAAACAAAGCCATAATGATAACAATAATACAAACCTCCCTCCTCCTTTCCCTTCGTCTAACCGTCGACAAATACGACCCCAATGGGACATCTCAAAGAAAAACATAAGTTTATTGGATCCCCTCCATTATCTTTTTTGTTTCTTGTGTCTTTCTCCCCACTTCCCGTAGATACCGACCGTTGGCTCGATTACGTTATTATTCTTTTTTCCCCTCTGATTATTTCTTTTTTCTCCCCACCCGCGAAGTTTTCCGTTCTCGAAGCCAAAGGTTTTCTGTGAAGAAAATACTTGCCGGCATCGAAACAGCTAGACTGCACTTTTTTTTTTTCTCTTTTCTCTTTGACTGTACATAGGCTTTGTGCTACTCCGTCCTCACGAGTTTTCGTGTTTGTGTGAGAGAAGAAAAGAGAAAACGTACGACACCGCTCTTCCGTCGGTTGTGCCCTTTATCTTTCAATCTACATCCCCAGTAGTGGAGAAAAGAAAGGCGCAAGCATCCCTCGTAGGATATCGGTTGTCCCCTACCGCAGCTCACGCTCTTCATTCCAGTGACTCTTCCACAACACTCCGTCGTTCTGTCATATATTTCCCCCTTTTTTCCTCTCCACACCCGTGCCCAGTTCCCTGCGCACCTTCGCCCCGTCGTTTAGGTCGTTGTACTTGATAGACTTCTCTCCCCAGAAGTCTCTTTGACAACATCGCCTTTACCACCTGTTTCTCCTTAACTTTTCTTCTTCTTCTTCTTTGTGTGTCTTACCACCCACACCTTTGTGTATTACCAAAGATCCCTTTACGCCTTCGTTTTCGTCCCGACTCTTTCGTGAGCTTGTGAACTTGCACTTCCCCACCGCAGGTTCCTCTCGCAGAAAGTTTTCTTTTTGTAAAAAAAAAAATTAATAATCCCAGAAGAGATTAGTGTCATTCTTCCTCATTCCCCTGTGAAGACACCTTCTCCCCCTAGCGCCCCATAAGCAGCAAGAAGAATCACTTCTACACAACAGTAAAATAACACAGTAGCCTTCCCCAAGCTGCTGGATTTACGTTGACGTCGTTGTGCATTCCTAACGAATACGTGCTAGCGTCCGAGCAACCCGCTTTTCTGAGCGCCTGAACGAATTTTCCCCACTTCTTTTCTTCCCCGTGACATCCCCCACCTCCCTAACTCTACGCATTTCCGTTGACATTGCACATCCCCAGCAATCTCGATCGATCTTCACGAAAAAATGCCTGCGATCACGGAAGCCCCCGACAGCAACACGCGGTTCAATGATGACGTGTTTATGAAGAACAACCGCAGTCTCTCGGAGCAATGGGTCTCCATCAAGGAGCTCTACCCTGAGGGCGCCAACCAACCCCTCCTCCCTGACACCTTCACGCGCGAGCAGTTCGGCCAGGGTTTCCACTTTGAATGCTTCATGCTCTCCGCACTATCCACCCTCGTGCGCTTCCCCGAGGTCATTCGCCACTGCTTTGTGACCAAGAAGGTCCGCCAGGATGGCCGCTACACCTTCCAATTCTTCCGCGGCAGGGAGTGGGTGAAGGTGGAGATTGACGACAAGATTGCCCTGTCCGAGGGCGACGTCCTCTTCGTGCAGTCCCCCACGGAGCACTGGTGGCCGCTGCTGCTGGAGAAGGCGTACGCCAAGTTCTACGGCTCGTACTCCCACCTCGAGGGATGCACACTGCAGGAAACGTACTATGACCTGACGGGCAACCCTGTCCTCAACATCCCCATGGACACCAAGCTCGCCAAGGCCGCCGGCTGCGAGGTCAGCGAGGGCTCGTACTGGCTGGATGTGGGCCAGAAGGTCCGCAGCGGCGATTTTGTGGCGGCAGCCATTGCCAAGGACGCGGACATTGAGGACATGGGTCTGCAGGGTGGCGCGCAGTACGGTATCCTCGAGATCTTTTCTCTGACTGGCGGCTCCGCGGCAAGCGACATTGTGCTCCACCTGCACAACCCCTTTGAGGATGAGGAGTACATCTACAAGGGCCCCCTCAACCCGGCCGATGACACCTGGACATCCAAGCTGCGCGCCAAGTACGACGTGGACAATCCCCGGTCCATCTTCATGCCCCTCACCTTTTTTGCCCGCTACATGGCCTCCTTCCAGCTGTGCTACATGTCTGGTGTGGAGAGCGACGCGACATACTACGCCGACGAGTGGAAGGGCGAGTCCGCCGGCGGTAACCCCAACAGTGTCACTTGGCGCAAGAACCCTGTCTTCTACCTGCGCAATACGGGTGACATGCCGTCTGAGATGATTGCTGTCATCAAGCAGGAGGACCAGCGTCGCTTCACGTCCCCAGATGAATCGACCAAGTACCTCCAGTGCGGTCTTGTCGTGGAACAGTACACGTATCCGAACCCCATCCCCACGTTCTGGATTACTGGCAACAACCACAAGGCCATCCGCAAGAGCCTCTTCCTCAACAGTCGCGAGGTGGTGAACTCCATCACCATTCCCCCGAACTCCCTCTGCTACTTGGTGCCCTGCTGCATGTTCAAGGGCGCGGAGGGCAAGTTTGACCTCGCCTTCTACCGCATGAAGAACGTCGACTACAGCGACCTCACTGTGAGCAAGCTGAGCATCCCGGAGATGAACTGGGCTCGCCCCGCCGAGCAGGACCTCATTGTCAATCCCCAGGACAAGCGTGACCGTGTGGACTTCTACGTGGACGAATCCACCGACATTCACATCCTGCTCCACCAGACAAAGCCCTTCACCACCAAGACAGGCGGTGACGTTATTGCCGAGGACTTCGCGAGCATGTACCTCTACGACGATACCGATCGCCGTATCGCGAGCCTCCACGCCTCCACCAACTTCCGTGAAATCAGTCTTATTCACCACCTCCCCCAAAGTGGTCGTTATGCGATTTCCATCACGTGCTGCCGTGCCAAGGCCAATATCCCCGCGCACATCACCATTGTCGGCTCTGGCCCGTCGAACGTCCGAATTGTGCCTCGCCCCGAGAATGCCCAGCTCTTCGATGATGAAGATGACGACGTCATCGACGGCAACGACGGCGCCGAGGCCCGCAACCCGATTGACTACAAGCCTGTGGTGTTTGAAAAGCCGCGCCACTCGGAGGTGCCGGACAGCAACACGCCGTACGAGGACACCCGCTTCTACGCCGACAACAAGGGCGTGACCAGCGACCCGTGGGTGCACATTGGCGACCTTTACCCCGAAGGCAAGAACAAGCCCCTCCTGCCCGACAAGCTCAGCCGCGACCAGTTCGAGCAGGGTGATTACTTTGAGTGCTGCTGTCCAACAGCGTTCGCTGCCCTTGTGGACAACCACCCCGATGTTATTCGCAACTGTTTCGTCTCCAAGAACCCGCGCAAGGATGGCCGCTACACCTTTCAGTTTCACCGCTACGGCCAGTGGGTGAAGGTGGAGATTGACGACCGCATTCCGCAGATTGACGGTGGCACGCTCTACTGCCGCTCCCCCACCCGCCACTGGTGGCCGCTGCTGCTGGAGAAGGCGTACGCGAAGTTCTACACCCTGTACCAGAACCTGGACGGTATCACGCAGGATGAGGTCTTCCATGACTTCTCCGGCCGCCCCGTCACGACGATCCGCACCGACCCCGTGCTTGCCAAGATGGCCAAGTACAACATTGAGGACCCCGAGTTCTGGTTGGAGATGAACACCGAGTTTGACCGTGCTGTCATCGCGGCCCTGACCCAGATGGACGTCGCCTCGCGTCTCGGCATGCAGGACGATGTGAGCTACACCGTTCTTGGCTTCATCCCTACCACCACCAACCCGCGCAGCCTGTCCGATGTGCTCGTGAAGCTGTACAACCCCTTCGAGGACGATACATACACGGGCCCCATGAACAAGAACGACCGCAACTGGTCTTCGGACCTTCTCCGCCGCTGCGACCCGCAGGAGCGCAACATCATCTACATGCCTGTGGACACCTTCTGCGATGTCTTCACTGTGGTGTACTACGCCTATATCAAGGGCCCCCTTGAGCCGGCGTACAACTTCAACAGCGAGTGGGGTGAGGGCACTAACGGCGGTAACACGACACTGGTCACGTGGCGCGAGAACCCCCTTTACGTGGTGACCAACGGCAAGGACGAGCCCATGCAGATGATTGCCATGATTCGTCAGCCCGATCAGCGTCATCTGCTGCACCGCCAGACGAACCAGTCCCTCAACTACATCCAGTGCGCGCTCATCCTGTCAGAGAGCACCAGCCGCGAGCACGTGCCCACGTACCTCGTGACGAGCAACAACCACCGCATGGTGCACAAGGGCATCTTCAGGCCCACCCGTGAGGTGGCCGATCTGATTATCGTGCCCGCGTCGTCGCTCTGCTACCTCGTGCCGACCCCGATGCAGCGTGATAAGGGCAAGTTCATTCTGTCCTACTGGTACCTCAACTCGGGCGACGACCGCAGCCTCGCGATTGAGCGCCTCAACCCTAAGGTCGCTCGCCAACTCCCTGCCATTGACCACGTGGATCTGCGCGAGCGCAAGCAGGAGCGTGTGGACTTCCTTGTCGACGTCCCCACGGACGCTCACATTCTTGTGAAGCAGGAGAAGCCGTTCAAGAACCCGACTGGTGGTGACGCCGTCGCTGAGGACTTTATCGGCCTTCACCTGTACGATGAGAATAACAAGCGCCTTGCCGGCACACCCGCCGCGCTTAACTTCCGCGAGATTGGTCTTGTGCATCACCTGGATCGCCCTGGTCGCTACGCACTGCTCGTGACGTGCGCGCGGGGCAACGGCAACGTACCGTGCCGCGTCGAGGTGGTGGGCAGTGAGCCCGCCCACGTCCGCATCACGGAGGCCCCGGAGAACGCCCGTCCGCTCTGCGAGGTTGACCTCTCCTTCCTGGACCCCGAGCCGGAGGGCGTTCCCCTGGCGGACGTGCCCATTGACATTGACCCAGTGTTCCTGGAGATGCTCGACGCGCTCAAGTACCTCCACAACGATCCGAACGCGGACCCCAACGCCATTGCCGATCTGGAGAAGAAGATGAATGACCGTGCGCACGAGCTCGCCAAGGGCGTTATTGGCAAGGACCGTCCCAAGTACCTGCCCAACCGCGACCTCGACAAGCTCAACCCTCTCCTCAACGCCGACTCCGCCTACATGGACACCGAGAAGGGCCGCTACGACCTCGTCAAGGACCCGCGCAACAAGGGACGTGTCGGAGAGATGGAGGAGGAGCTGCGAGGGAAGGCCGACGAGATTGCGCAGCAGGCTTCTAATCTGGACCTTGGCTTCCTCGACCCCGAGTACCAGGGCATCCCGACGGCGGACATTGAGGTCATGAACGACCCCACGTTCGCGGCCATGGCGCAGAAGCGCGCCGAGCTGCTCCTCAACCCCGCGGCCAACGCCAGCAAGATCGACACCCTGGAGGGTGACATGCACGGCCGCGCGGATGACCTGGCTCGCGCCATGCACGACAAGGAGCGCTTCTACCTGGACCCCGAGCCCGAGGGTGTCCCGTTGGACCTCCTGCCACTCAACGAGGACCCGCTCTTCAGCGACCTCGAGGACGAACTCCGCGCGTTGAACCGTCGCGGAAAGAGGGACCCCCGCGCCATTGAGGACCTGCAGGACCGCCTGAACGACCGCGCTCACGAGCTCGCTGGCAAGCTCAAGCAGGACGAGCGTGATCTCTTCCTCGACCCCGAGCCTCTGGGTGTCCCGATCAGTGAGCTGCCCCTGGACACAGACCCAGAGTTCCACACCAAGGAGGTGGAGCGTCTGCGTCTCCGCAAGGAGGACCCCATCCGCAACCAGCCCCGCATCCGACAGCTTGAGGACGAGCTCAACCAGCGTGCCCGCGAGCTGGCCGCGCGTGCCAAGGACGACCTGCGCGGCTTCCTTGACCCGGAGCCGTACGGTATTCCGCTGGACGACCTCGGTTTGGACTACAACGACGATTTCATGAAGATGGAGGCGCAGCTGCGTGGCCTCAAGAAGGACCCCAAGCGCAACGCTGGGGCGATTGAGGACTTGCAGGACCGCATGCGCGATCTGGTGGACGAGATCGCGGCTGCCGAGGCTGCCCGTGACCGTGCCTTCCTCGACCCCGAGCCGGAAGGCCGTTTGGTGCAGACCCTTCCCTTGGACAAGAACCCTGACTTTGCCGCCATGGACAAGGAACGTCGCAAGCTCAAGAAGAACGGCCGTGACCCCAACGGCGTCCGCGACCTTGAGGACCAGATGAACGACATCTCCCACGACATTGCCCACGCGCTGAACAAGGAGGAGCGCCCCGACTACCTCGAGCCTACATTCAAGGGTATCCCGTTTGAGGAGCTGCCTCTGGACGACGATCAGCCCTTCCGCTCGCTGGAGGCGAAGCGCCAGGTGCAGAAACGCGATCCGCAGCGTAACGCTCGCGCCATTGGCGACACCGAGAACGACCTCAACGACCGCGCGGAGGAACTGGCCAAGGAGAAGCTGGCGGGCGACCGCGCCTACCTCGACCCCTACCCCGAGGGCGTGCCGCTGGAATTGCTGCCCTTGGACACGGATCCCAAGTTCGCTGAGATGGAGGGTCTTCGCGCCAAGCTCAAGAAGGATCCCCGTGCCAACGCCAAGAAGATTGCAGAGCTCGAGGACGCCCTCAACGACCGCGCGCATGAGCTCGCCAAGGAGCTGAAGGAGTCTGAGCGCCCCAAGTTCCTCGACCCCAAGCCCAAGGGCATCCCGTACAGCGAGCTGCCCCTGGACACGGATCAGCCTTTCCGCGACATGGAGATTCAGCGCCTCCTGCTCAAGCAGAACCCGCAGAAGAACGCCAGTGCTATCCAAGAGCTCGAGGATGCCATGAACGACCGCGCAGCAGAGCTCGCCCAGAAGAAGAAAGACGAAGATCGCGCCTTCCTCGACCCTTTCCCGCTTGGTGTGCCCCTTGATGAGCTGCCGCTCGACGACGACCGCGACTTCACCGACAAGGAGGCGCAGCTGCGCGCGCTCAAGAAGGATCCACGCAAGAACGCGGACAAGATTGCTCGCCTCGAGGACGAGCTCAACGACATGGCTCGCCAGATGGCGGCCGACAAGCTGGCGAAGGACCGCGCCTTCCTCGACCCCGAGCCGGAAGGCCGCCTGCTCGAGGATCTGCCCCTCAGCACGGACCCCGAGTTCCGCAACCTGGAGGACCAGCACCGCGCTCTCAAGAAGGACCCTAGGAAGAACGCTCAGAAGCTCGGTGATCTCGAGGACCTCATGAACAACCGCGCGCACGAGCTCGCCAAGGCGATGAACGCGGCAGACCGCCCCAAGTACCTCAACCCGGCGCCCCTCGGCGTCCCCTACGAGCAGCTGCCCCTCGATGAGGACGAGGAGTTCGCGCAGCTCGAGGCGAAGCGGGCGCGTCTCCTGCGCAACCCGAGCAAGAACGCCAAGGCCCTCAAGGATGTCGAGGGTGAGCTGAATGACCGCGCCGAGGAGCTCGCGCGGGAGAAGATTCAGAACGACCGCGCCTTCCTCGACCCTGAGCCCGAGAACATTCCGATCAAGTACGTTCCCATTGATGAGGATCCGGCCTTCCGGCAGATGGAGGCGGAGCGACAGGCACTGAAAAATAAGGACCAGCGCAAGAACGACCCCCGCATCCGCGAGCTGGAGAAGGACATGAACGACCGCGCGCACGATATTGCCAAGGCCATGAAGGAAAAGGTCCGTCAGAACGTGCTCCCTCCTCGCCCCGGTGGTGTCGCTCGCGACGCGCTTGAGCTGGACGAGGACATGCCTTTCACGGACCTCGAGGCGGCCTACATCAAGGCGCAGGGCGACGGCGAGCTCGATAAGGAGGCCGACCTGGGCGATGCCATGGCCAAGCGTGCCACTGACGTGGCGTCCAAGATGCGCGCCGACGAGCGCGCGCGACTGGACGAGCCCCTCGGCTACTCCATCGAGGAATTGCCCCTGGACACTAACAAGCCCTACCTCACCAAGGAGGCAGAAGTGGTGGAACTCCGCAAGGACCCGAAGCGCAACGCAGAGAAGATCGCGGCTGGTGAAGACGCTCTCAACGATATGGTGCTGCAGATGGCCAAGGACAAGGCGGCACAGGAGCGCACCTTCCTGGACCCTGAGCCGGAGGGGCGCCGCGTCGATGACCTCAACCTCGACAACGACCCGACCTTCCGCAGCATGGAGGAGCAATACCACCGCCTCAAGCGCGATCCGTTCGCCGATCAGGACCGCCTCTCGGATCTTGAGCAGATGATGAACGACCGGGCGCGTGAGCTCGCGCGGCAGAAGAACGCGGCGGAGCGCCCGCAGTTTCTGGCCTCCAACCCCAAGAACGTTCCTCTTTCTGAGCTGCCCCTCGATACCGATGAGAAGTTCGGCCGCCTCGAGGCGGAGCGTGCTAAGCTCAACCAGGACCCGCGACGCAATGCGCAGAAGATCAAGGACGTGGAGGACAAGTTGAACGACCGCGCCGAGGAGCTTGCCGAGGAGGTGCTCAAGAACGACCGCATTTACCTGGAGGATGAGCCCAATCGGGTTGCCCTGCGTCAGGTGCCGTTTGAGAATGACCCCACCTTCCGCGACCTTGAGCAGCGCCGCGCCGCCCTCAAGAGCAGCGACCCCTCTCGCAACAGAGACGCCATCCGCGGTGTGGAGGACCAGATCAACAATCGCCTGCGCGACATCGCCGCCAAGGTGAAGGCGGACGGCCGCAAGGACATGGACCAGTACCCTCTGGGCATCCCTCTGGACCACCTCGGCCCTTACCTGGACGAGGACAAGCCGTTCCACGACCTTGAGGAGCGCTACCGCGACGCGAAGGCGGACCCCACCAAGCAGAAGGTCGCCGCCCAGCTGCTCGACCAGATGAACGACCGCGCACGTGACATCGCCGCCGATTTGCACGAGCGCGAGCGCCGCCCGCTGGACCAGAAGCCCGAAGGGATTCCGCTCAGCTCCCTGCCCCTCAACGATGACCCGACCTTCCTGGGCCTCGAGAATGAGGCTCGCGAGATCCGCAACAAGAACCCCAAGGACCCTCGTCTGCCTCAGCTGCAGGAACAGATGGACGCTCGCGCGGAGCAGCTTGCCAACGAGGCCCGCAAGGCCTACGTCGACCCCAAGCCCGAGGGCATCCCCATGGAGCTTCTCGACCTGGGCGACGACAAGGACTTCACCGACCTCGAGGCGGAGCTCCGCCGTCTGAAGCAGAACCCTATCGCTAACCGCGAGAAGATTGGCAACCTCCAGAAGGAACTCAACGACATGGCGCATGACAAGGCCCGTGAAATGCTTCAAGGTGACCGCGGCTACCTTGACCCCAAGCCCGAGGGCGTGCTGCTCAAGGACGTTCCCTTGGACAGCGACGACACGTTCCGCGCGCTGGAGAATGAGCGTGCTCGCCTCAAGGCTGAGGACCCGCGCAAGAATGCTCAGAAGATCAAGGATCTGGAGGACCGCCTGAATGACCGCGCGCACGAGCTGGCGCAGGGGGTGAAGGACAAGGAGATTGCCTCCCTGGAGCCCGATCCGCTCGGTGTGCCGTACTCGACCATCCGGCCGTACGACGACCCCGAGTTCGAGGAGCTTGCGCAGCACCTGCGCGACCTCAAGGAGGACCCTCGTCGCAACGCCGCCGCCATTCGTGACGTCAAGGACCAGATGAACCAGCGCGGCCAGGAGCTTGCCTCGCAGATGCTTGAGGGCGACCGCGGCTACCTCGACCCTGAACCAGAGGGCGTGCCGCTGCGCTACCTGCCTCTCAACACGGACCCCAAGTTCCACAAGCTGGAGGCAGAGCGCGCCAGGCTGAAGGCCCAGGACCCCGTGCGCAACGCGGCCAAGATCCAGGACCTTGAGGACCAGCTCAACGACCGCGCCCGTGAGCTGGCCGAGGACGTCAAGAAGGAAGATCTCCGCGGTCTGGACAAGGCCCCCGAAGGCATCCCGCTGGATATCGTTGACCCTCACTCGGACCCCAAGTTTGCCTCCTACCTGCCTCAGCTGCGGGAGCTCAAGAGGGACCCGCGCAAGAACCAGGATGCCATTGCCAAGCTGCAGGACGCCATGAACGACCGCGCCCATGAGCTGGCCGCGGAGAAGCTTCGCGGTGACCGCCCCGCCTACCTCGAGCCCAACCCTAAGCGCGTCCCTCTCGACCTCCTGCCCCTCGACGACGACCCCATCTTCCACGACCTCGAGGTGCAGCGCGCCATCCTCAAGGCCCAGGACCCGAAGCGCAACGCGGCCAAGATCCAGGACCTCGAGGACCGCCTCAACGATCGCGCCAAGGAGTTGGCCGACGAGCAGCGCGCCAAGGATGTGCGTAACATTGACCAGGAGCCCAACGGCGTCCCGCTCACGATGATCAACCCACACGATGACCCCACGTTTGCCGCCCTGGTGGACAAGCACCGCGAGCTCACCAAGAACCCGGCCCGTGGCCTTGACGGCATCCGTGACGTGGAGGCGCAGATGGAGGCACGTGCGAGGGAGCTGGCTGACGGTATGCTCGAGGGCGACCGCGACTACCTGGAGCCCATGCCCGAGGGCGTCCCTGTGGACATCTTACCCCTTGATACGGACCCCAAGTTCCGCGAGCTCGAGAAGGAGCGTGCGCGCCTCAAGACGGTCGATCCGAAGCGCAACGCGCGGAAGATTCAGGGCCTCGAGGACCAGCTCAACGACCGTGCGCACGAGCTTGCCCGCGAGCAGCTTGCGGAGGACCTTCGCGGCGTCAACCCGCACCCCCGTGATGTCCCGCTGGAGCTCCTCAAGCCCCTGGACGACCCCGAGTTCAAGCAACTCGTGGCACAGGTGCGCATGGCGAAGAAGGACCCCCGCGCCCGGCCACAGGACGTTCAGGACCTCGTGGACGCGATGAACGACCGCGCGGACGAGCTTGCGGCTGCCGCCATGGACCGCAACTACCTCGATCCCAGGCCCGAGGGCGTTCCTGTGGACATTCTGCCTCTGGACACCGATCCCATCTTCCACAAGCTGGAGGTGGAGCGTGCCAAGCTGAAGCTGAAGGACCCGAAGCGCAATGCGCAGAAGATCAAGGATCTGGAGGATCAGCTCAACGACCGTGCCCAGGAGCTCGCCAAGCAGCAGCTTGCGGAGGACCTTTCTGGTTGCGACCCCGCACCGGAGGGAATTCCTCTGGATCTGCTACGGCCACTTGAGGACCCGAAGATCGCTGCCATGATCCCGAAGCTGCGTGAGCTCAAGAAGGACCCCCAGCGCAATGCGGGTGCCATCCGCGACCTCGAGGACGCCATGAACACCCGTGCCTATGAGCTGGCCGACGCCATGCTCGAGGGTGATCGTGGCTACCTCGATCCCAAGCCTGGCGGCGTCCCTCTGGCTTACCTGCCTCTGGACACTGACCCAGAGTTCTCGGCCAAGGAGGTGGAGCGCGCCAAGCTCAAGGCCCAGGACCCGAAGCGTAACGCGCGCAAGATTGCCGATCTGGAGAATCAGCTCAACGACCGTGCCCACGCACTTGCGGAGAAGAAGAAGAAGGAGGAGCTTGCCTTGTTCCCGCCGCAGTACGAAGGCATCGACACTGCCGCGCTCCGCCCTCACGACGACCCGGAGTTCGCCCAGCTCATGGACCAGTACCGTGCGCTGGAGCACGCCGAGAAGGCCAACTCTCCGCAGGGCCGCGAGTTGCTCGACGCGATGGACCACCGCCTGGAGGAGCTCGCCAAGGAGCGGACCGATGGCGACCTCTACTTCCTTGACAAGGAGCCTGAGGGCGTTCCTATCGAGGACGTCCCGATCATGTCAGACCCCCGCTTCGTCGAGATGCTCAAGGAACGTGCCGCGCTCAAGGCCAACGACCCTCGCGGCAACGCCGCCAAGATCCGTGACCTTGAGGACGCCCTTAACGACCGCGCGCATGAGTTGGCGCGTGAGATGCTGGACGAAGACTTTGACGGCGTCGACCCCAACCCACTGGGCATCCCGCTGGAGCTCCTCAACCCCCGCGACGACCCTCAGATCGCGCGCATTCTGCCCGAGCTCCGCCGTGCCAAGAAGAACCCGCGCGACGCTCAGAAGGCGCAAGACTTGATCGACAAGCTCAACGACCGTGTTCTCGAGCTCGCTGAGGACGCGCTCAAGGGCGACCGCCCGGCGTACCTGGATCAGAAGCCAAACGGCGTCGACCTGTCCTTCCTGCCCCTTGACACCGACCCTATCTACAACGGCCTGGAACTAGAGCGCGCCAAGCTCAAGCTGGACGACCCTGTCCGCAACGCGAAGCTGATTGAGGATCTTGAGGACCGCCTGAACCAGCGCGCCCACGAACTGGCCCAGGATGTGCTTGCCGCCGATCTGCGCAACCTTGATCAGAACCCTGAGGGTCTCCCTATCGCCGCCGTGAAACCACACGACAACGCGGACTTCAACGCGCTCGCGGAGCAGGCCCGCCTGCTCCGTCAGGACCCGCGCCGTAACGCTGACAAGCTTGCCGACATTGAGGACCGCATGGACGAGATCGCCCACGAGATGGCCCGCGAGATGCTCGACATGGATCGCAAGTATCTTGACCCCGAGCCGGAGGGCGTGCCGCTCACGGACCTGCCTCTTGACGAGGATCCCGAGTTCCACGACCTTGAGGTGCAGCGTGCACTGCTCAAGGCCCAGGACCCGGTTCGCAACAAGCCGCAGATCAAGGACCTCGAGGACCGCCTCAACGACCGCGCCATTGAACTCGCAGAGGAGCAGAAGCGCGAGGACCTGCGCGGCCTCGACCCGACCCCCAACGGGGTGCCCGCGGACCTGCTCGACCCCCACCAGGATGGCCGCTTCGCCTCCCTGCTGCCAGAGCTCCGTCGCCTCAAGCGGGACCCATCTGGCCGTAACCAGGACCGTCTCGACCAGCTCCAAGGCAAGCTCGACGACCTCCTCAAGGATATGGCGGACGAGTACCTCGCCAAGGACCGTCCCACGTACATTGACGCGGCGCCGGAGGGCATCCCGCTGGGCCTGCTGCCCCTGGACGACGACCCGGAGTTTAAGAATTTGGAGGCGGAGCGCCTGGACTTGATTGCCCGCGACCCACGCGCGAACGCGGCGGCCATCCGCGACCTCGAGGAGGCCCTCAACGACCGTGCCCACGAAATCGCCAAGGACATGCGTCGCAACGACCGTGGCTACCTTTACCCGGAGCCTGAAGGCGTCCCGCTTGGCGTCCTCCCGCTCGATACGGATCGTCAGTTCGCCGACCTGGAGGGTCGCCGCGCGGCGCTCAAGGCCAAGGACCCAATCAAGAACGCAGCGGCCATCCGCGACCTGGAGGACCAGCTCAACGACCGTGCGGCGCAGCTCGCGCGTGACCAGATCGCCGAGGACCTCCGTAACATTGACCCTCTCCCGGAGGACATTCCGATTGAGCTGCTCAAGCCGCACAGCGACCCGGAGTTTGCTCGTATGGTGAACGCCCTGCGCGCCATGAAGGCGGACCCGCGCCCCGACAAGAACAAGATTGCGGCCCTTGAGAAGGACATGAACGACCGCGCGCACGAACTCGCCGACATGGCGCTGCGCGATGACCGCCCGCAGTACTTGGACCCTAACCCAGAGGGCGTCAACGTCAACGATCTCCCGCTTGACACGGACCCGCTGTACCACCAGCTGGAGGTGGAGCGCGCCAAGCTGAAGCTGCAGGACCCGCGCAGGAACGCTGCCAAGATCCAGGACCTTGAGGATCGCCTCAACGATCGCGCCCACGAGCTCGCGAAGGAGCAGCTTGCCAAGGATCTCGACGGCGTCAACAAGAACCCGTTTGGTGTCCCGGTGAGCATCCTCAACCCGCACAAAGACGAGACCTTCAGTGGTCTTGCCGCCCAGCGCCGCGACCCGAACAACAAGTCCCGCGGCATTGATGACCCCACTAAGGACCTCATGAATGATCGCCTCGAGAACATGGCCAAGGACTTGCTCGCCAAGGACCGCCCCACGTACCTCGATCATTATCCAGAGGGTCTCCCGTACACGGTGCTCCCGCTCGACACGGATCCTGAGTTCCACGACCTCGAGGTGCAGCGTGCTGTCCTCAAGGCCGAGGACCCGCGCAGGAACGCTGACAAGATCAAGGATCTGGAGGACCGCCTCAACGATCGCGCCCACGAGCTCGCGCAGGATGCTCTGAAGGGGGATCGCGGCTACCTGGACCCTGAGCCGGAGGGCGTGCCCGTTGATCAGCTCCCGCTCGACTCCGACCCGCAGTTCCGTGCACTCGAGAACGAGCGCGCCAAGCTCAAGGCAATCGATCCCAAGCGCAACGCCGACAAGATCAAGGACCTGGAGGACCGCCTCAACGACCGCGCCCACGAGCTTGCGCAGAAGCAGCTCAAGGAGGATCTCGAGGGCCTCAACCCGAACCCGCTCGGCATCCCGATCGAGTCACTCAATCCACACGACGACCCCGAGTTCTCCTCGTACCTGCCCGAGCTCCGCAAGCTCAAGGAGGACCCTATCCGCAACGCGCCACGCACCAAGGCCATCCAGGGCAAGCTCGACGACCGCGCCGAGGAGCTTGCGAAGGACAAGATTGCCAAGGACCGCGCCTTCCTCGACCCTGAGCCGGAGGGTTTGCCCCTTGCCCAGCTCCCGCTGGACACCGACAAGCCGTTCCTTGATTTGGAGAAGCAGCTGCGCAACGCCAAGCGCGACCCGCAGCGCAACGCAGACAAGATTGCTGACCTGCAGGATGCCATGAACGATCGCGCGCACGAGCTGGCCCGCGAGAAGATCCAGGGCGACCGCGCCTACCTGGACCCTGAGCCCGAGGGCATCCCCATTGCGGACGTGCCGATTGATTCGGACCCCAAGTTCCGCCAGATGGAGGCAGAGCGTGCGAAGCTCAAGGAGAACCCGCAGAAGAACGCTAGTGCCATCCGCGACCTCGAGGACGCCCTCAACGACCGCGCCCACGAGCTTGCGGCCGCCATGAAGAAGGCGGAGCGTGCCTTCCTCAACCCCACTTCCCACGGCATCCCTAAGGACTTGCTCCCTCTCGACGACGACAACAACTTCCACCGCATGGAGCAGCAGCTGCGCAAGCTGAACAAGGACCCGCGCCGAAACGCTCCGGCGATCGAGAACCTGCAGGAGATGATGCAGGACCGCGCGGATCAGCTGGGTTACGAGATGCTCGCTGGCGACCGCCCTCAGTACCTCGACCCCAACCCCGAGGGCGTCAGCATCAACGACCTGCCCCTCGACACCGATCCGGCGTATCACGATATGGAGGTTCAGCGTGCCATCCTCAAGGCCGAGGACCCGCGCAGGAACGCTGACAAGATTGCGGATCTAGAGAAGGCTCTGAACGATCGTGCGCACGAGCTGGCCGCCGCGATGCGTGCCAAGGATCGCGCCTTCCTTGACCCTGAGCCGGAGGGCATCCCGATCGCCCATGTGCCACTCGATGAGGACCCCAACTTTGTGCGTCAGGAGGATGTCCTGCGCAAGCTGAAGAAGGACCCTCGCCGCAACGGTCCCGCCATCCAGGACGCGCAGGACAGGCTCAACGACCGCGCGCACGAGCTGGCGAAGGGCGTTGTCGCCGACGACCTTGCCGCGCTGCCCGAGGAGCGGTACCGCAACATCCCCAAGGAGGACCTTGCGCTGCACGACTACCCGACCTTCCGCGCGCCGGCCAACCAGCGCCGTGAGGACATGCGCAGCGACGAACCGCGTGCCACCGTCAAGGCTGACCTGGACGCTATGGACGCGGCTGCCCGCGACATCGCCGACGACGTTGTGCGCAAGCAGCGCGCGTTCCTCGACCAGGAGCCCGAGGGTGTGCCGCTGGAGGACCTGCCGCTGGACAAGGATCCGGAGTTTGCTGCGCTGGAGGATGAGCGCCGCCGCCGCATGAAGGACCCTCGCGCCGCCAAGCGCAACAAGGATGTCATTGACGACCTGGGTGACAAGATGAATGACCGCGCGCACCAGATGGCTAAGGACCTCCTCGCCGGCCTCCGTGGCTTCATGGACCCTGAGCCTGAAGGCATCCCGCTGGCGATGCTTCCGCTGGACACCGATCCCGAGTTCAAGGACGCGGAGATTGCTCGCTACAAGCTGCTCAAGGACCCCAACGCCGACCCGAAGAAGCGCGCCGACCTGGAGAAGCGCATGAACGATCGTGCGCACGAGCTGGCCAAGGCTATGCTCGCCAAGGACCGCGCCTTCCTTGACCCCGAGCCGGAGGGTGTGCCCCTGGCGTACCTGCCCCTGCAGACGGACCCGAAGTTCAACGAGCTGGCTAAGAAGCGTCAGGCGCTCAAGAACAGCGGCCGCGACCCTGCTGGCGTCCGCGACCTCGAGGATCAGATGAACGACCGCGCGCACGACCTCGCCAAGGACTACCTGAACAAGAACCGCGACTACCTGAACCCCGAGCCGCAGAACGTCCCCATCGCCGACATCCCGCTCAACCGTGACCCGCTCTTCCGCGACATGGAGAATGATCTCTTCCAAGCCAAGAAGGATCCCAAGAAGAATGCCGAGAAGATCGCCCGCCTGCAGGACGACCTCAACGACCAGGCCGACCAGCTGGCCAAGGATCTCCTCAAGCGCGAGCGCGCGCACCAGAACCAGGAGCCGCTGGGCGTCCCGCTGGATGAGCTGCCGCTGAACTACGACCCGATTCTCAACCCGCTTGAGCGCAAGCGTCGCGACCTCAAGAAGGACCCGCGTCGCAACGCTGAGGCCCTGCGCAAGCTGGAGCCTGAGATTGAGGACCGCGTCGAGGAGATTGCCCGCGCCTTCCTTGAGAAGGAACGCGCGTTCCTCGACCAGGAGCCCGAGGGCGTGCCGCTCTCCCGCCTGCCCCTCAACGATGACCGTGACTTCCACGAGATGGAGAAGGACCTGCGTGCGCTCAAGAAGCAGCCCGCCAAGAACAAGGACGCCATTGAGGACCTCGAGGAGCGCCTCAATGACCGTGCCCACGAGCTCGCCAAGGATCAGCTCGCCAAGGACCGCGCCTTCCTTGACCCTGAACCTGAGGGCGTGCCTCTGGCCGACCTGCCTCTCAACACCGACCCCAAGTTCCGCGACATGGAGGAGAAGCGCCGCCAGCTCAAGAAGGACCCCCGCGCGAACGCCAAGGCCATCCGCGACCTCGAGGACGACCTGAACGACCGTGCACACGAGCTCGCCAAGGAGCAGCTCGCCAAGGATCGTGCCTTCCTTCCACAGTACCCGCAGGGCATCCCGCTGAAGGACCTGCCTCTGGACAAGGACCCCAAGTTCCGCGACATGGAGAAGCAGCTGCGTGCGCTCAAGAAGGACCCCAAGAGGAACGCGGACAAGATTGCGGACCTCGAGGACGATATGAAGGACCGCGTCGATACCCTGGCCAAGCGCCAGCTTGCCGACGACCGCGCCTACCTGAACCCCGAGCCGCTCGGCGTCCCGCTTGCTGAGCTCGACCTCAACAACGATCCCGAGTTCCGTAAGCTGGAGCAGGAGCGGCGCGACGCGAAGCGCGACCCCAAGAGGAACGCCGACAAGATCAAGGACCTCGAGCGCGAGCTCAACGACGCCGCGGAGCGCCTGGCCGCGGACTACCTCAAGAAGGACCGCGAGTACCTGGATGCTGAGCCCGAGGGTGTGCCGGTGGAGGATCTCCCGCTGAACGAGGATACCGAGTTCCGCGGCATGGAGGCAGACCGTCGCAATCTCAAGAAGGACCCCAAGAAGAACGCGGGTGCCATCCGCGACCTTGAGGACCGCCTCAACGACCGTGCCCGCGAGCTGGCACGCGATAAGAAGGGCTGGCAAGACCCCGTGTTCCATGAGGCGAACGAGAACATTTCGGAGCAGTGGCCCCGCATTCGTGAGTTGTACCCGGAGGGTGTGTACGACCCCGTCACGCCCGACACGACGCTGCCGTCTGATGTGTGCTCGGCCCCGCAGGATATGAGCTACCTCGCCCCGTTCATTGCGGCGCTCTCCCGCCACACGGTCCTCATCTCTCGTCTGTTCCAGGACAAGGCGCACCCGCAGAACCAGCCCTACCGCATCACCCTCTTCAACCCGGACAGCTCTCCGGTGACGGTGGAGATTGACGACCGCGTGCCGTGCGATGCGGAGCGCAACCCCAAGTTTACGCAGGTGCCCTCTCGCATGTGGTACCCGCTGCTGCTGGAGAAGGCGTACGCCAAGTTTGTGGGTGGCTACGAGAACTTCAACAACTGCAACGCCCACGACACCCTGCGCGATCTGACGGGCCGTCCGGTGGTCCACATTTCTCTCGAGGACCCCAAGCACGCTGCTGCCACGAACATGGGCGACTACACCACCCCTGCTTTCTGGCGCCGCGTGATTGAGGACCTTGGCCGCGGCGACATTTTTGTCTGCGTGGCGAACAATGAGGTGCCCAACGGCTTGCACCCGCTCTGCAGCTACGCGCTCATGGACGTGGTCGAGGTGCGCCCGGGCAGCAACGATCCGAATGACGTCGTCGTGAAGGTGCACAACTGCTACCAGGACGCGCCACACTACAACGGCCCGCTTCGCCCTGGCGACAGCAACTGGACTGCGGATGTGCGCCGCGCGTGCGAGTACATGCCGGAGGAGACGGATGCCATTTACATGCCCCTGCCCACCTTCTTGGACAACTTCAGCTGCATGCAGCGCTGCCACATTAACTGTGGCGACCGCCTCAGCTCTCCCGGCGAGTGGAACGAGTACACGGCGGGTGGTACGTCCAAGTACACGACCTTCCGCAGCAATCCCGTCTACCTTGTGGAGAACAAGACGTCGCGCCCGGCCATCATCCTGGCAGAGGTGCGCCACAGCGAGCCCCTCTACGTGGACGAGACCAACTGCAAGCGCTACCCGTACACAGGCCTCACGCTGATGCAGCCCATCAACTCGAAGCTGCCGCCCACGCCGTTCATCACGAGCGGCACGCACAAGTCTCTGCAGAAGGGTATGATGCTCGATTCCCGCGAGGTGTGCACCGAGATGGAGCTGCCGCCGAGTTCGACGTGCTACCTTGTCCCGTTTACTAAGGACCGTGGCACGTACGGCCGCTTCCACGTCTCCATCTACCCCGACATGGCCAAGGTTACGCTGACGCCCCTGCGCCACGCCGGCCTCACGTTGACGCCGCTGTCGACCAACGTGAAGCTCGACCCGCGCGCTGCGGAGGAGGGCACGCGCCTGGACTTCATGGTCAACGACGCCTGCGACGTGCACGTCCTGCTGCACCAGACCAAGATCACCGACCCGTCCTCCATCAAGCGCGGCGATGCCGTGGGCGAAGATGACGTCACCATGTCTGCCTTCAACGAGTACGGCATCAAGGTGGGTTCCACGGGGGAGGCAACGAACTCACGCGAGCATGCCCTTGTCTTCAAGGCACCGCAGGCGGGCCGCTACTCGTTGGTGGCCAACTGTACCAGCTCCTCGTCGAGCGGGCCATGCACGGCGAAGCTGGACATCTACACGCCCAAGGATATTCAGGCTGACTTTGTCCCCGTCCCCGCAGACGCGAAGCCGCTGGGTCTGCAGAGCCAGTCCCGCTTCCCGACGCTGTCCCGGACGGCCACCGCGCCCAACGCGTCGAGAGGCCCCAGCCGCGAGCGGACGGGCAGCAACGCGAGGAATGTGCGGCGGACAGACTCGCTGCCGCCCAGCAACTCACGCTCCGCCAGCGCCCGCCGTGGCAGCAGCGACGCCGCCGCCGCCGCCGCCGCTGCCCGACGCTCCAGCCGCGGCCGCCGTTGAGGCCCGACGGCGTAGGCAGGCTTTTCTGACCCATGGTTCCCTGCCGCCACGTGTATAGAGAGAAAGAGAGAGAGACACCTTCCCTCTGTTCCTCTCTCACTGCTTTAACCGGGGTCTTGTTCCGCTTTGTTCCGTCGTTTTTTTTTTTCCTTCTCCCTCTACGTTCACTTTTTTCCCCCCCGTTTCTTTCACCTTTCTGTTCTTGTTCCTCTCGTGCACCTTCCCCCCAGCCACCCGACCAAACCGAAGACGAAGCTGGAGGCGAAGTGTGGAGGATGGAACGAGGACAAGAAAGAAGGATGCGAAATAGCCGTACTTCTCCATGGTGGCGCTGTTTCTCTCGACTGTTCTTTTTTTTTTTCCCCCCTCTTCTTCTCTGTTTCTAACTCTACGAGGACACTGCTTCCTCTTCGTTCTGCTTCTCCCCCTCCCCTCTCACGTGTCTCCCATCTTTCCGACAGGTCTACTGCGATCTTTGCATGGCATGGAAACGTGTCGTTATGCGGAGTGCAGCATCACTGAGAGGGACAGGGAGAACGTCAGACGAACACAAGGGTAGTGGCCTCTAAATAGAAAGAAGGAGGGAGAGGACGAAGACGAAGGGACGTTAGAGCAGAGGTGGCAGCGCCACAGGTTGGGCAGACGACTGGGTCCTTGTATTCCTTTCGTTGTGCGGATCCTCTCCTTTTTTCTCTTTTTTGTCTCTCTCTTTCTCATTTCGCTTTTTTTTTTTCCCCCTCTTACTATCGCGTATTTGTTTCTTTCCTTACTCCGCTATCCCTCCACAGTTGTGAATGACCTTGTCCTGGTCGCGTATGGTGGCCATGAGATGACTTTTCGTTTTTATTTTTACAATTTTTCGAACGTGGAAGGAAAAACATTCCTCGGTGAGCCTTGGAAAAGCAGGAAGAAAGGCCCTGTCTGGATACGTCGACGCTGTGTTTCGTTGGATCTCTTCTGGGGAGGGACATAGACCACATCCCTGGCCTGTCTCCGTTGCCACGCTTCAAAGGTGGGAATGCGCTTGACTCACATGAGCAACCCTCCCTCCCTTCTGCTAGCCCTCGGGGAATCCTGTCACTCTTGTATCGATTGTGTTTTCCTCCATCTTTTTTATTTTATTTTTTTATATTCCGCCCTCTCCTCTTTGCTTTTCGTTTTCTTCAACCGTATTTTATTCTTCCGCCCCGTTCCCATCTGCTTCGTCGTTCCTTCCGGTAATGGAAGGTTTTCACTTTCTCCCGGACTGAAACGCTTACTTTAGGAGTCTGTGAGCGTGCGGGGAAGAACATGTCATGACAATGTTCTTGAGAAAAGGAATTATTTAAAAAGAAAGAACAGAGCGGTATTGAAAAAAAAAGAAAAAAAAAGATGTGACTGCCCCTTCCTCTAACTCCATTGTTCCCTTGTTTGTTTATCTTCCTTCATTCCGTTCGGGAAGTCATCGTTTTCATCTTCTACAGGAAAGGGCGTTTGTCTCGAAAAGAAAGGAAAGAAGAGGAGGAGAAAAAGCACAGGTAAAAATATAGTTCGTGATTGGTAGCGGCACAGTATCTGGAGAAGCGGTAGGTTCGATGTTGTTCACCGCACACCCTCTACTACTCTGCTCGCGTACCGATTGACGACATGGCTTGTGTACGCGTCACAGAGAGAAAAAAAAGAAAAGAAACGAAATATAAAGATGAGAAGTAAATAAGGACAAAAGGGAGCGACTTCCGCATTCTTCCCGGATTCTGTGTGTGCTAAACGTTTTATTTTCTTTTATTTTGAGTTTCACTGGTGTGGCGCCTTTTTTTTTTTTTTTTTCAGCGGCAGCTGACGCTTCACGTTTTCCGTCGCTTCCGCCTTTCCGAACCCGTCACTTGTTTCCTTTTGTTTCCTTTTGTTTCTATTTTCACTCTTTTTTTTTCTTTTTTTTTTTTCTTCGGTTGGCCGCCCTTTCATGAATGAGCCAGCAAGCCTCTACCGAGGCTCGTTTACACGCCTACACGTCATATTATTATTTTTTCTGTTGCCAATCTCCGTGAGTTGCGTTTCTGCGTTCAATGTGCCCCTTTGTCGACCCTTATTCCTTCTCTTATTTTTGCTGCCAACGTTCGGCACCGTCCTCTTTTGTGAGGCAACGACTTGCTTGTCTCCAAGGCTACGCACGACGCCTTGTCTTGTCTAGCCCCTTTCCTCTTGTAAACCCCCGGTGGTTCCTCCTCAAATACGCTTTATCCCTTTTTTTTTCAACACCTTTCACGGCAACTCGTGGGGACGTCATGGGGGACTGTTCCTCTCCTCTCGGTCTTTCTCTTTTCTCCGCCAAACGTTGGTAGTCTTTGCTCTTCTCTCGTTTCTCCTCTCTGGTATTTAAAAGCTCAAAAATGCTTTCTTCAAGGTGAAGGGGACAAACAGAAAACTGTTACAACACCACCACCACCACCCCGATGATCGTCTTGGTCATCCCTTATAGTATATACTTTTTTTTCTCTTTTCGTTTATCGTCGACGCTGAAGTTTCTTTCACTTTGTTTTGTCTTTCGTCATCTGAACGTTTTTGTTTCCCGTCAGCCCAGGAGAAAAAGAAACGCACCCCCTGCGAAGGAGTCCCCTCACTCGAATGTGTCTGCCGCCACATCCCATGTGAGAGAAAGAGCTGCCTTTCGAGGTGCATTGCGTTTCCCACTGCTCAGATCGGCTGTTCATCTTCTTCTTTCTCCCCTATCGATTGACTTCCACAACGCCGCGACGCTACGATTCTTCTCTATTGTGTTTCTTTTTGGAATCTGTAGAATGAAGAGCCTTCTGACCGCGTTGGAGCCGGAACACATTCCTTCCTTTCCTTTCTCTCTTGCTTGTTTGGGAAAACATCCAAGAGAAGGGGAACCGGGGACCGCTCGCTGGCTGGACAGCCGACAAGGGGGAGGGGAACTTCCTCGTTGGAGGATGCCGAAGATGACCTCGGATTTTCCAGCAGTGCTGAGAATACCGGCGCCGATATTGTCTTTAAAGAAAAATTGATTTTTTTTTCCCCGGTGTCTGTCGTGCTCCGATGCTTGTTTTGGCGGGCCGTGCTAACACACACACACAAAAAAAAAAAAAAATGGGTGAATGTCCGCCTTATGCTTTGGGGAAAGCTTGAGGTGTTCTTTTTCTCCCTTTTTCACTTTTTTTTCTTTTCGATTGGTCTGGCCCTAAATTTCACTATTGTTTTTTTTTGTGTACTTTCATGTAACGAAACATTACCCTCATCTCTCGGATCGCTTCATCTCCTCTTTTGTTGAATCCACGCCACCGCGGGCAACTCTCTTCTTTCCCTTTTCTGCTTTGTTTTGGGGAACATCGCATGAAAAGACCTTCTTGCTCGTTGTGTGTGTGTGGTATTCATCTTGTTTTTTTTCAAAAAAATTTCCGTTCTTTATTCTCACCATCACATATATGCATAGCTTTAGTTTGTGTCTTTTCTCTTTCTCTTCAGCGATGAATACTTCCTTCCATGTTACATGTCGTTTTTTTTTTCTCCACGTTATCTTTCATTTTGTTTCGTCAGATAGTCTCTGCAGACATGCCAGACAGTTTCAGAGAAGGAAAACTCACCTCGCATCACTTGCACACAGAGCACACTTGTCTTTGGGGAAAGACTGGTGTTACTCTGTGTCTAGGATGCAATGAAATCTTCTTTGTCCTGTAGAGGGCACCGTACACAAGAACCATCATTCCCACAACATGTTCCATTGCCCATTCAGGGATATCGTTTTTTTTTTTTTAAACATTGTTTGTACTGTATTTCGTTATTTATTCATCATCATTTCCAGTTGTACAGAGCACATATCATGTAGGAAGGAGTATCACAAAGAGAGAAGCCACGAGGAGACGAGCAGTTATATCGGCGCCCTCTGAGAGGCCGTTTTATGAAGGGCCTAACTAAGGGGTAAAAAAGAAAAAAAAAGTGATAAACAAATTTGTTGTTGCTTCACCTGTGTTTGGGGAAACACAGTGAGTTTCGTGTGCGCGTTTCTCTGCGGTAAACTTGCAGTGACACGTTGTAACACCGCACAAGATATGAGAGGCAGGAAAAGAAAAGATAAACGGGTATCATCATCCCAAGTAACCACAGAGAACTTTGGGGAATAACAATAATAACAAAAAGGCAAAGAAAAAAAACTAATAATAATAGCTCAGCACCTTTCTAGATGTTAGAGCAGACGTGACAAGGCAATCATGTGTAGTTCCTCCCAAACAACATCACCTTTCCATTGTGTTTTTCTTCTTGTTTTTTCCCCTTTTATCTTTATGACGTCATTTTATTCCGTGTTTCCGTTTTCTTCCCCTCTTTCCGTTTCTATATTTGTTCTTCCTCTTTGTTGTTGGTACTGACGCATTTCTTGCCTTTCCTTCTTTGAGTCATCGTTATCATCATTACGTCCCTCTCTCTCTCTCTCACTCATTATCTATTTTTCTTCCTGCCATACTTGGGCGTCTTCGTCCGATGACACGTACACACTCAAACAAACAAAAACAAAAGAAAACCGTTTAAGAATGCAAGACGTGGTGAGACCGACGCGACTGTCTGAATGCGGCTTTCCGTATGCGTTCAAGTCTCATGAGGGAAGCGAAGAGGAAGTCCTTGGCGAAGAAGGGGGAGGGAATTTATTTCCTCTCTCCTCTTTCGCACTTCCCTCTCTTCACCTACTCGATCTCATTCCATCACGAGTAGGACGGAAGCTTTGACTGAGAAGAGGCACTTCGCCACTGTCAGAGTACTACGGCTCCAACGGAACGAAAGGATCGAGTGTGTATACTGGCACGCACACGTGAATATCGCCGACGCTCGCTCGATAGAGGGACCTCGCTGAGCTCCAGCGTACTGGATTGCTCCCTTCTTTCTCTCTCTCTCCCTCATGCTCACACAACCATCCACACCGCTTCACCATCCTATCGTCCCTCGTCATGTGCGTGGAGGAAAAGGTTCTCATTTAGGTCTGATAAGCATAACAACACACACAAAAAAAAAAGAAGGAAACACCAATAAAAAAAGAGAGAATCCTACGACCTGTGAAGGATTGGCACTGTGCAATTTGGGCTTCCTCAACCAATTGTCAGCGGCCACTTTCACATAGCCTCTCACCCGAACATTACCCGGTATACACATCACACACGTATACCCTCCTTTCCTTTTTTTTTTCACCTGGAAGAACATACCCCTACCAAGACCGTTTGTTCGAAAAGTATATTCCAGAATCGTTGGAAAGAAGAAAGCTAGCCAAGAAGAGAATAGAAGGAAGATAAGAACATCACGTTCGTGTTCGTGGCGTTCTTCCATATCCTCCCTCCTGACGGTTTCTCATTTCTTGGTTGTTTTCTGACTTTTATTCACCACCCCCTTTCCCCCCTAACTTTAGACAATTGCGTGATTAGAGGTTTCCACGCAGCGACGTTTTTCTCTTTTGTGTTCTCTTGGTCTTCACCCACCCTGCTCCTTTGTGGGCGATTCCTCTAAGCTGACGCCGGTGAGGAAAAGAAAAATAAAAAAACAGCTCTCGCATTGGAAGTGTACCTTTACCTTTGCCCACCCTCTCCGTTTTGTTGATTTCACCGGAATTGGCCCATTATTGTTCCGTTTCATCTTCGCGTCGGCTCTCCAGATCGTATCCTCCCCCGCCTCGCACACACAGAAGCAAGCACACATACACATCCACGCACCGTTAGAAGTCGTCCCTGTAAGAGGCGGTGCACCTTGCTCTGATTCCGATCGTGGTACTTTTGTATATCTTCACCCCCTCTGCCGTCGATCTTTCCGTTTTGTCCAACCCCTCTTTTTTCCCTCCTTTTCTTCGCCTATTCCTTCCGTTAAGCCCTCCCACCCCTTCTGTACATAGCTATCTTTTCTTTTTCCTTCTTGCATCGCCACTTCAACAGGGATATAGGGAAAGGCAAACGCATTCCTCTGTGTTACCTTTCCTTGACTCACCTGGGTGTGTATTAACCTCCTTATTTTATTTCATCTCCTCCTCCTGTTTATCCTGCACCCCACGACGCGTTTTTTCTTTTTCTTTTTGCCCACGCTCCTTTCTCGTACTTCTCGTTGCTTTTGAGTACAAGGTCTCTCAGTGAGTACTGATTGTTGACACGAAAGACCGTCCCACTGTTATCTTTTCACGACGCCTTTCCACTTTTACCGAAAGCAGAGCTGACGTTGGGGAGGTCTGACTGTTTTCTTCATTCCTTTGTTTTCTTTACCCTCGTTGCAGTGGACATTTGTGAGAGATTCTTGCTCTCCTCTACACTACCAAGCACACAAACACGAACACACACACGCACACACGCACCTACGTCGCGTAGGTATCTTTGAACGCTGAAGGTTCCACATCTTCCTTTCTCCGCACGCGCATTATTGTCCGCCCGTCACGATGCCCGGCGCCGTCGAGGAAGTTCCCGACAGCAACAAGGTGTTCAAGGACACCGTGTTCATGGCCAAGAACAAGCACGTTTCCGAGCAATGGGTCTCCATCAAGGAGCTCTACCCCGACGGTGTGCACAGTCCGTTGCTCCCGGACACCTTCACACGCGAGCAGTTCGGCCAGGGCTCGCACTACGAGTGCTTTATGCAGTCTGCCCTCTCTGCGCTGATTGAGTTCCCCGAGGTCATCCGCCACTGCTTTGTGACCAAGAAGGTCCGCCAGGATGGCCGCTACACCTTCCAATTCTTCCGCGGGAAGGAGTGGGTGAAGGTGGAGATTGACGATTTAATTGCGCTTGAGGACGACGATGTCCTGTACCTGCAGTCTCCCACGGAGCACTGGTGGCCCCTGCTGCTGGAGAAGGCCTACGCCAAATTTTACACCGGCTACGACAACATAGACGGGTGCACACTACCAGAGGCGTTTCACGATTTGACGGGCAACCCCGTGCTCAACATTCCCATGCAGGCGAAGCTGGCCAAGACCGCCGGCGTGGATATTGAGGACCCACAGTACTGGTTGACCATTGGGGATTACATTCGTCACGGCGACTATGTAGCGTCAATACTGACCAAGAACGCAGATCTAGAGAGCACAGGGATGCAGTCAGAGCAGCAATACGCAATCCTCGGCGTGTTCTGTATGTCCGGCTCCTCCTCGGCCTCTAACGTGGACGATGTTGTGATCCACCTGCACAACCCCTTTGAGGATGAGGAGTTCACGTACTCAGGACCCCTCAACGCCAAGGACAGCGCCTGGAACCCTGCAGTCCGCGCAAAGCACGACGTAGACAACCCGAGGTCTATCTACATGCCGCTTCCTCACTTCATGAAGATAGCCAACTCGGTCCAGCTCGCCCTCATGTCCATTGTCGAAAGCGACGCCACCTACTTCCCTGACGGCTGGCACGGCGCTTCAGCTGGTGGTAACCCGACCAGCGTCACGTGGCGCCATAACCCACTCTACTTGGTGCGCAACACAGGCTCCACCAACGTCCGCATCGTCGCCGTGATTCAGCAGGAAGACCAGCGCCGCTTCACCGGGCCAGACGAACCCGCCAAATACGTTCAGTGCGGCATCGTTGTCGTGCGCTCCACCCTCCCTCACCCCATCCCCACCTTCTATGTCACAGGTAACAACCACAAGCCCATCTACAAGAGTCTCTTCCTCAACTCTCGTGAGGTGGCCAACACCGTGACCATTCCCGCAAATTCCTTGTGCTATCTGGTGCCGTCCACCATGAACAAGGGCACAGAGGCAGACTTCACCCTCGCGCTCTATCGCATGCGCGCGGATGACTACAGTAGTGTGTCCATTGAGAAGCTTAGTATCCCTGGAATTGACTGGCAGAACCCACCAAAGGCAGATGTCTCCCTAGTGGAGCGGGGCAAGGACCGCATTGACTTTTACGTCGATAAGGCAACGGACATTCACATTCTCATGCACCAAACAAAGCCTTTTGTGAATAAGAAAGGCGGCGATGCCATGACGGAGAACTACATGGGTCTCTACTTGTACGACGACACAGACAGACGCGTCGGCGGTGTGCATGCGGCCACCAACTTCCGTGAGATTAGCGTCATTGAGCGTCTCCCGCGGAGCGGGCGGTACGCCATTTCTGTGACATGCCCCCGCTCCAAAGGCGAAGTGCCCGCGTACATCACCATCACGGGCTTCGACACCGCCAATGTGCGCGTCGTGGAGGCACCCGAAGACGCGCACATGTTCGATGATGAGGATGTCATTGACGAGGGCGATGACGAGGCCAACGCGGACGCGAACCAGATCGACTACTTCCCCATCAACTTCCCCGCGACCTCGGTGAAGGAGATGCCGGACAGCAACACACCGTACGAAGACAAACGCTTCTACGTCGACAACCGCGCCATCACGGAGTCGCCGTGGGTGCACATTGGCGACCTTTACCCCGAAGGCAAGACCCAACCTTTGTTGCCCGACAGGCTCAGCCGCGATCAGTTCGAGCAAGGTGAACACTACGAATGCTGCTGCCTGACAGCATTTGCTAGCCTTGTAGACAACCACCCCGATGTTATCCGCAACTGTTTCGTTTCCAAGGAGCCACGCAAGGATGGCCGTTACACCTTTCAGTTTCACCGCTACGGCCAGTGGGTGAAGGTGGAGATTGACGACCGCATTCCGCAGATTGACGATGCCACGCTCTACAGCCGCTCCCCCACCCGCCACTGGTGGCCGCTGCTGCTGGAGAAGGCGTACGCCAAGTTCTACACCCTGTACCAGAACCTGGATGGCATCCGGCAGGAGGAGACTTTCCATGACTTCACGGGACGTCCCGTGCTGCAGACTCCTGCGGATCCGCAGCTGGCCAAGGCGGCTAAGGCTCTCTACGAGATACAGGACCCTAATTTCTGGCTCGCACTCAAGGAAGATATGCCTAACACCGTCGTCGCCGCGCTCGCTCACGGTGAGAAGGCAGACGCCATGGGTCTACAGGAGGATCAGTACTACGCCATCCTCGATGTCCTTCCGTTGCGTGACGGGAAGGACCTGACACTGGCTGACATTTTGGTAAAGCTGCACAATCCCTTTGATGATGCAGAGTACGTGGGCCCCATGAATGCGCAGGACTCGGGGTGGACCTCCTCCCTTCGCAGCCAACTGAAACCCGAGAACGACAAGCGCGCCATCTACATGCCAGCAAGCGTCTTTGTCACTGCCTTCTCTGCTGTCAACCAGGGCCTGCTGAATGTGCCTGTGGAGCCTAGCTGGCACTTCAACAGTGAATGGGGAGACGTGGGCACCAATGGCGGCAATCCGTCCCTCATCACGTGGAGGAACAACCCTCTCTACGTGGTGCGCAACCCGCTGCCCGATCCAGTGCAGATCGTGGCCATGGTGCGGCAGCCCGATCAGCGCCACGTGATGCACACGCTGCCCGAGACCAAGCTTGACTACCCGCAGGTGGGTCTCACACTCGCCACGGCGAACCCCGGTTCCCGTGCTATACCCACCTACCTGGTCACCATGGACAACCACCGTCTCACGCACCGCGGGGTGCTTGAGCGAAAGCGTGAGGTGGCCAACCTCGTGACAATACCCCCCAAGTCCCTGAACTACCTTGTCGGCAACGCCATGTCTCACGACAAGAGTAAATTTGTGCTCTCGTACTGGTTCTACGCCGCGGAGGACGCAGGGGAGCTGAAGCTCATGCGTCTTCGCCCAGACGTTGCGCGCCACCTGCCGGCGGTGACAGAGGTCACCCTGCACAACCGCGGCAAGGAGCGCGTTGACTTCCTGGTCGAGAAGCCCACGAACATTCACATTCTGCTGCGTCAGACGAAGCCTTTCACGTCCCCGTACGGCGGGGACGTTGTGGCGGAGGACTTTGTCGGTATGTACCTTTACGACCCCAACGACAAACTGAGCAAAGGCGTGACAGCGGCCATGAGCTACCGCGAGACCAGTCTTGTGCACGCTCTCCCGGCAGCTGGTCGCTACGCGCTGATCCTCTCGTGCCCACGCGGGAACGGGGAGGTCCCGTGCTACCTGGAGATCGTCGGCACAGAGGCTGCCAAGGTGCGGCTCACCGATCCCCCAGAAGGCGCTCGTGAGTTGTCGGAGGTGGATCTTGCGTTTCTGGACTCTAACCCCGAGGGCATTGACCTGGCTGCGTTGCCGCTGAGCACTGACAAGGAGTTTCAGGACACGTTGGCCCAACTCCGCGCGCTCCTGCAGGACCCTAACGCCGACCCTGAGGAGATCCGCCGCCTACAGGAAGCCCTCAACGCGCGCGCGCACGGGCTCGCCAAGCACCTCATTGGCAGCGAGCGCCCCATCTACCTCCCTGACCGCGACCTCGCCACCCTCAACCCGGTCCTCGATGCCAGCGAGGAGTACATGGACGCCGAGAAGGAACGCTTCTACTTGAAGCAAGATCCACGCAAGAAAAACAAGGTGGCCGAGCAGGAGGAGAAGCTCCGCACCATTGCAGACGCTCTCGCGCAGGACTACACCGACAACCACAACCTCGCCTTCCTCGACGCGGAGCTGGAGGGCATCCCGCTGGAGGACCTCCCCCTGATGGAAGACGAAACGTTCGCCGGCCTCATGACTCAGCGCGCCGCGCTGCTCAAGAACCCTCAGCAAAACGCAGAGGCCATTGCGGACCTTGAGCGCCAGCTCAATGAACGCGCGCGTGATATTGCCCGTGCCATGCATGCACAGGAGCGGAGCTTCCTGGACCCTGCACCAGAGGGTATCCCGCTTGCTCTACTGTCCCTGGACAGTGACGAAGAATTCCAGCGCGGAGAAAAGAAATTGCGCGCGCTCCGCAACAGCCCAGTCCGCGACGAAGCCAAGATAGCGGCGCTCGAGGATAAGCTGAACAACCGTGCCCACGAGCTGGCAAGCGAGTTAAAGGAGCGGGAACGCGGCATGTTCCTCGACCCCAGCCTCAACGCCTTCGCGAACAGTGACGCGGTTCCCGCAGGTGTGTTGGACCAGGATACCGATTTCCACAGCGCGGAGCTGCGCCGCCTGCAGCTGCGTCAGGCTGACCCTGCGACCCACGCGGATGAGATCCGTGCCCTCGAAGATGCCATGAACGCACGTGCAAAGGAGCTCGAAGAGGAGAACCGCAGCAACGCTCGTGCCTTCTTGAATGCGTACGGCATTAGCCCCAAGCCGATCAACGCAATGCTCGACGACGACGACGAGTTCCGTAGGATGGAGCGGCATCTGCGTGCGCTTCAGGAGGACCCTGCCCGCAATGCCAAGGCTATCGAGGCACTCCAGTCCCAGATGGCTGAGGAAGCACAGCGCATCGCACAAGAAAGACGGCGCGCGGAGCGACCGCAGTACATGCGCCAAACGTACCGTGGCCGTCCGTACCCCACCCTGCCTCTCGACGACGACGCAGAGTTCCTCCAACGCGAGGGCGCGTACCTTGACGCACGTGATGCCGCCCAGGAAGGCACCCGCGACTATGAGGAGGTGGCTCCCTTGCTGGATGCCGTGCACGCACGCGCAGATGAGCTTGCGCAAGACATGAACCGGAAAGACCGCGCACAGTTTCTCTCAGAGGCCATCAATGGTATTCCTGTGAGTCAGCTCGGTCTGGAAGACGACGCCACCTTCATGGTGAACGAGGAGCAGCGTGCGGCGGCCCTCGCGCGTGGGGAGGATGTCCGCGCATTCGAAGACGCGATGGTGGCTCGGGCTGAGGAAATGGCACGGGCCCGTTTGGCGAGCGACCGCGCGTTCCTGGATGCGAAGCCTGAGGGCATTCCACTGGCGCTTGTGGGCGTGGA